>OY755040.1:23234542-23421502 GCA_963576565.1 Aspidapion aeneum | reverse complement strand
GTTGTATTCGATAAAAAAGTTTTCAATTAAAGCATTATTCGATCAAAATGTCATTCGAAATTAAGATTTTCGATCAAAATGTCTTCAATAAAGATGTTTTCGATAAACGTGTTTTCGACAAACGAACCGCGACCCGTTAATTAATTACCTGGTTTTTACAAAGTTCCCCTGGAAAAAAAGCAAGCGATTAATATTATTTTGGTGTAAGTACTACTTAATATATTGATGTAACTTCTTTTATAAGAAGATTCAAGGCCAACACAAAAATAGAGGCCACGACCCTGAAAAAATCAGCTGTTCTCCCGGGGCTGAATTTTACATTGGGTCTTATGGGAGGTCAGACGTTTTTTTATGATATTTTCAAAATGGCACTACAGATTTCCGCAAAATTTCAGTGAAATACTCTCAGACACCATCCCGATATTCCACCAAAGGTTTGTAAGGAAGCAACATGATTAAAAGGTTAAAATCTTCAAGATTTAGCATTCCTTATTTTGAATTCAAATTACCCGCCATGTACCACATGCCAACTGTTATATTTGACATGTATTTGACTTTGTCATATGTGATTGTCACATTCGCTTCTGCTTTAAACTTAATTTTTGTGTGAGCTAATGAAGCGGCTATGAAAAATTAGGGCTTACTATACATTTAAAAAAAATTGTTCTGCCAGAATAAAGTAAAAACAATCTCAAAAACGGCTTTATTTAAAAAAAAATCAAATATTCATGAACCGTCATTCCAGCTTCAATATTTTAAAGACAATCAGCTGTGTCGTAACGTGACCATCAAAAAAAAATCAGCCCCGGATGTGACGTCAACAAAGTGGAGGATCGTGGCCCGTCCATTTTGATAGCCCTGGAAGATTAAGCAAAATTGACACTTATAGGTTATTGAAATAATAGTAAAGATTTTCAAAATTCATTAAAATCAACAAGTTAGTCTGCCAAAACTCCTTTTTTGTTGTTAATATGAATCAGTGGCGGCTGCTACAGGGAGGGCAACGGGGCAGTGCCTCCCAAAACTAGACAACAAACAGTATTTTTAATTGATTTATTTAAAAAAAGTTTTCCCTTACGACATGATTTTCTATTTCTTTTTATTATCTGTGGTTAACAACAAGCGATTAATTGGGTGAACTTTTTTAGCGTAAATAATTACAAGCCGGCAGCGCCGCGCGGGGCAAGGTTTCAATTTCACCCGTTTTTCAGCGGTGTAAGGGTGGGTGTTCTCGTGCGGGGGCGGGAGGAATGTTTGTTTTTGTTGACGTCTGCCATATTCATCATGCGAAAACGTCCGTTGCCCTTTCTGCGTCTTGCCGGTCCTATCCTTACTGAAGACGTATGAGTTTGTTTTGATGTCAGTAGTAAAAAGCCTTGCCGGTCGCGTGTCATTGTTTATTTTTGTTATTGTTTGTTTATAAAATGGAAATAAATACCGTCGATTAAATAATTATCTGTGCAAATTTAAATACGTTGACATATGAACTTCGATTACAAATAAAATCTTTAATTAAACTAAATTAACCAAAATTTTAGCGCAAGTAATGCCGAGGGGTGTTTCAAAAAAACTTATAACAGAAAATTTAATAAAAAATTATACGATTCTGAAAACTGGTTGTGCGGTTGTGCAAAAAGAAATGCTTTTCTTTGCTTTATTTGTCTTGTTATGAACAATTCATGAAGTGATCCTGCGTGGGTGCAACGGGAATGTGTGATATCAAGCACTTTAGTGAACAGTTAAAAAAACACTAAGTGGTATTCATTTAACTAACCACATAGAATTTTCTATGTTAGGCAAGACTGATATTAGGTGCCAATTGAATAGTGCCTATAGGCAAAACATTACTGAACATAATGAAAATGTAAAATAAATTAGACATATACTTAGTAGGTTAATAGACTTTAAAATTCTGTGGGATTTTTGAGGTTGCACTACGGGCCATAAAAAAGAAAGGTGAATGGACTTTATCTATAAACAAATAAACTAAAAACTATACCAAGTAGTTGCTTGTTTGGAAAATACTAAAATAAAATTGTTTCGGTAAGTTTTTTTATCTCATTTTTCACGCAATTTAAATTTCTGCCCCCCCAATTTATAACATCACCAGCCGCCACTGATCTGAATTGACCCCTAAGCGTAAGAATGCCACTACTTTGTACACCTTAACTTCATACAAACGTGCTTTATCCATATTGAATACCTATAGTTGACAATCCTGTAAGATTTTTGTAAAAAAATAAAAATGGTGTAAAAATCAATTCCTTGTCTAAACACCCAACTGCCAGGTCAATCTTTGATGTGTGATAAGAATTTCTTTGTAATATTTCAATTTAAGGTTAGTGTACCATATTCTGACAATTTAAGGAGCCTAAAGTGAGAATTTGAATTAAAAAAAATTAGAGGTATTTTCTATTAAGAAATTTGGTTTGATTATTAGTATTTATTTTTTCTAAACGGTATTGACTACTCTAAATAACAATTTAACAGCAATATTATTTATTATATTATTTATTTTTTCGTTAATTTGGTTGGATGGGTTCACCAATCTGACTATGGTTTTTAAAAAATGTCTACAGACGTGCTACAGACCTTGAAAAAAATGTAATCTTTATCTGACACCTCACATAACACCAATGACATCTGTTAAAACCTAAGGGCCGGTTTGTCAATAGAGGGTTATTCCTGAACCGTGGGTAAAAAAAGAGATGACATGATATATTTACCACATGCCAAAAAAAGACAGCTATGAAAGATAACCCACGGGTCAGGGCTAACTCTGTATTGATAAACCGATCCTAAATCTAACAGATGATGTATAGTTCAAATTATACGCATTTGTAATGACGTCATTTTTGTTTATCTTTGTTTAGTATATTATAAACAGCGGTGACAATAAACTTTAAAAAAAAAGTAGTGTCTATGATTAATTGATTTTTTGAATAGGTAGGTAATTGGTTATGTGTCAATAAAAAACATGAGTTTGTCAACTTGTCGGAAATTATTTATAAAAGTTGTAAAAAATGCCGAAAAACAAATATAATAGGTATAATGAACAATCGCAGCTGATAATTTTAAATATATTGGCTTTTTTTCAACTGGAAAGGAACAAGTCTGAAATGGAATCGCACTTTAATTTGAGAATGTGATACAGCGAACCGCAGATGCAACAAAATTGAGCCCAACAACGATAGCAAATATAAAAAAGAATGGGATAAAATCAGACCAGGATTACACTACCCGTATGTCTTCCACGTCAAAAACTGCAAAAACCAAAATTACAACATATTTGAAAAATAAAATTCGGGACACAATTTATTGTATGTTTGATTTAATAAGTCAAAAATTCAGGGAAGAAATTGAATATTTTGAGTTTTCCATCGATTCCTTAAGAAGATGGATAAGCTTCAAGTGGAAAAAATCAAATAATAGAAATTAATAAATACCTTAATAAATACTACAAGATTAATTTATGTATGCGTATGTAAAATAGTGATTTATGCAACAAGTGTGTATAGTGAGTTTAAAAAAATACAACTTTACAGATGAGATGCATACAATATTTTTTGTACTACCGAATATTTTATTTTATAAAGTAGTATTTAATTTTGTTTAGTACTCAGTACATAAAAAAATTACGCAATGAATGCATACAAAAAATAATGAGTAAAATTTGTTTTTCTTTTGTTTTATTTTTTATTTTGTTTATGCACTGAGTGCGTAAACAAAATTATGCACTTACCACATTTTACGCACCGGACAGTGTGCGTAAAGTTAGTTCTTGACGCACGGTAATAAAAAAATATATATATTATAAGTCCTGCTAATGACCGTTTGAACCGATTATATAAGTCAACGCTAAGTATTCCTTAAAGTGATATGTTTCCATGGGGAAATATCACTTTAAGGCATACGTCCTATCGTTAATTCTTTCTTAAAATAGTTGGTGCAAACACGGTGCAAACGGCCATATATCATCATTTGTTAATTTCTGAACGCGGTAGTAAATTTTCTAACCATTGATTGGCAAAAATATCTACGCCATACGTTTTTTTCTCACCTGGTGACGTTATTACAAATGCGTATAATTTAGACTATACCCAATAAGGCGCTGACTGTGATGTCGCAAATTGAAACTGGCACCTGCTACACAAAATATGATTCCGGACCACGGAACTGTAACATAAACTGGAATGCTAATGACGTAGAAAGAAAGTGACCGCTACATGTACTTGACAGTTGGGATGTTAAATGGGTTGGTATTGCCAAAATATCCCCAAATCGGCACCAACCTTTAGAAATTCCCCAAAAACACATTAAGAAAAGCTATGAAGGAAACATGGGACTGTTTAAAAATTATGTAAGAAACATAATCGGATAGAGGTTGGTAAAACATTCATACAAAAATGTGCCCCTAACCGAATAACAAAATGGTAAATCTGTTATCGTGACTGTTATCGTTTTTCTTAGCACTTTTGAAGCTAACTTTAGTAACTAGTATCCACTGTTTATTTTTCGGTTGAACTGGGTAACACATTTTTGATTGGCTCACTTTTTTTATAGGGACTGTGTACCGATTGTGAGAGTCTTTAGGAGTAACATTCACAATATTGAAATATATTTTATCGAATATCAAAATCTTGAACTCTTTATAATGAAAATTTAAAGTTATTAAAATGTCAAATATCTAAAATATAGATAATTAAAATGTCAGAAATCAAAATATTGAACAATAAATCAAAATATCAAAATTACAAAATATTGAAAATCGAAATGTCGAAACTGCCTAACCAACCTAAATAAATAACATAATCAACCAACCAAACCAATCAACCTAACCAATGCACCTAACCTAACCAATTTTGAATATTTCAGCTTTTGATTTTGCGATATTTTCGAGATTTTGATTATTTGAGATTTTTATTATTCAAGATTTTAATTATCAATAAAATGTATTTTGATATTTTAAATGTTACCATTTAGCATACTCAGTTATATGTTCGATGATGTTACCCAGTTTTGAGGAATGTATAATACTTACTGACCATTCTCAAATGATATACTACTTAGGGGGGGATGGGGGTGTAGCCTTGCATTACACTTTCTTTTTTAAAATTCCGGAAACTGTGTTACGAATTGGAATAATCTGGTTACGAAACAGCTATTTCTGCCTTAAGTGGGAAATTAATGGTATAAGAATTTTTTTTACAGATTTGGAAGTCAGGGTGCTTTATATTGTTAATACGAGTGATGCCACTCTGGCACCCTTAAAGATTTTTACAAATCCGTATAGCGGCCATTTTAAAGTGAAAAAATTAAAGAAAAAAATATCTAAATCAAGCATAGGTGTGTGGTACATTATTTCAGTCGGCCTTTGGTCGCCAGAATTGAAATTCGACACTATTTTTTCTGGATGGTACCCCAACGGAGGGAGAATGATTTTATGAAAAAAATCGACTTGTTAACACAGCAAGCGATACTCGGATTCTAGGGTATTTGGGTCCGCTGAATCCAGTTACAGCAAAAAGGAGTAATTTAAAGAAACAGAGGATAGCCGGGAATTTATGGTATTAAGGTAAAACTGTTTATGTGGAGACTTAGCGAACAAACTTTAATTAAGTTTTTTTTTCATATTTTGAAAGCTTTGGCTAACCCTGTTACAAAGCTTACCAGTGACTTTTGGCCATCAGCCACCATTTTGAAATATTCAAGATGGCGACGGTGGGAAAAATTCAGAAAAGATGCATATGCATGTGTTACCTTACTTATAGTGTTCTTGGGTACGCTATATTCATTTAAATATTATGTTAAAAAAAAGATTCGGGGGTAATCTGGTTTATGTTATAAACAATAAAACCGTTTATGTGGAGATTTAACGAGCAAACTTTATCAAATATTTTCAGGGAGTTTGACAGCTCTGCTCAGCCCTATTATAAAACTAACCAATTAATTTTTTGCATCAGCCATCATTTTGAAATCTTTAAATATTCAAGATGGTGGCCGTGAAAAAATACAAAAGAACAGCATATGTATGCGATACATCAATTATAGAGTTTTTGGATTCGCTGAATCCAAACCTGGTTTTAAAAGTAGATTTTGTGATATGCCGGAGGAGTGGAGGTATTTTTGGGTTAAACCGTACGCGAAGTCTTAACGAAAATACTTTAATAATGATTTTTCTTACAGATTTTGACAGCTCTGCTCAACCCCATTATAAAAGTAAAGTAAAATAAAATCTTTTTTTAACAACATATTTGGATTTAGCGAACCCAAAAACTTGCATGTGTATACTTTCCTTTTACTTTTTTTCACAGGCATCATCTTGAATATTTCAAAATGGTGGCTGATGCATAAAAGTCCTTAGAAAATTTTATAATAGGGTTACTCAAAGCTGCCAAAATCTGCAAAAAAACTTGATTAAAGTTTGTTAGTTAAGACTCCTCAGAAACATAAACAGTTCTATCCTAATACATTAATTCCCCCCCCCCCCCCGCTTCTTTATATTACGCCAAATTTGTTTTAACTGCAGATTTGGATTCGGCGGACCCTCTTCTTTATATTAAACCTGATAATTATCACTATATATATATATATATGTATAACCCAGTAGAAGTCCAAGAGTGAAGGCTAGGGGGCCATGCCCCCCTTTTTCCAAAGAATTTCAAATAATATAGGCACATTCTGGTGTATTACACACCGGAAGAAAATTTGATTTTTAAACTGTTCTAATTTTTAAAAGTCTGGGACCAGTCCTGTATATCCCCTGATAAAAATCCTGACTGACAGAGAGAGATTTAATAAAATTTAATTAAAAAACCACAAAACGTGTGTGAACTAATGCCTGATTTACGTTGCAACTAATTACTAATTTACCCAGCAACATAAAGCACAATGGATACATTTGGTGCTTAGTGCATCATACCATACTAAGCAGGAAGCAAAAAGACAGTCATTATGCAAGAATTAGGTTTGTCCATTGTGCAATATGTTGGATACAATAATAACCCACAACAAAACAGATAATCATGTGTAAAAGGCACTTGTATTTGCTCTAAAAAAAAATTACGCACTATTTAACAAATTAAACGAACTCGACCCGGTAGAACTTCCCAAAAATAATCTGGGAATTTTTGTGTTTGTTACATAGGGCGTTATACAACTCAATGGTTTGTTACATTCACTTCTAACCCTTTCAGGGCGTTATACAACTCAATGGTTTGTTATCATTTCTGTCAATCAAGTAAGAAATATTACTTATTTATATGCTGATTTTAAACCAATCTCAAAAGTTTAGAACTTGAATTTTTTACATAAAATAGCAAATATTACTATGGCAAACATGACAGTAATAAATATTATGGAAAACATATAACTTGCGGGTTATACAGGCAATACTTAAATTTTTTTTAAAAGTTAAGTTGATTTGATTTACGTGACTACGTTCTTTTAACATCCAAACTGTCACCTACATCTAGCGGTCATATTTGTAAGATTTTCCGGGGCCAATTAGCATTCCAGTTTATGTTACAGTTCCGTGTTCCGGACAAATTAATAAATCTTCATTGACTGAACACAGTCTTATCCGATTATTTTCTATCTCTTTTTAAACTAATGTATTAGTAAGGGCGCCTAATGATCTTCTATACCCATGATACTAATAACTAAACAGTGGTCTATAAGTTTTATTTGCTAAACTCACACATATCATCCAGCTAATTACGCTATCTTTTTAACTCAATGTATTGGGACGGCCGCAAACCAATTTGAACCAGTTATGGGATTATTTTGCAAAAAGACGTGTTTATAAAATACCATTTTGACAATCAATGTCAATCGACTTTCTTCCATCAGCGCACAGTGGGCTCGGGGACCTGATTTTTCGCCAAAAAGGGTTAAAGACTGATACTCCCGAACACCTTTACTAAACAAGAGAAGATATTATCATCCAGCTAATAACGCTATCCTTTTAACTCAATGTAGTGGGACGGGCGCACACCAATTTGAAACAGTAATGGGATTATTTTGCAAAAAGACGTGTTTATAAAATATCATTTTGACAATCAATGTCAATCGACTTTCTTCCATCAGCGCACAGTGGGCTCGGGGACCTGATTTTTCGCCAAAAAGGGTTAAAGACATACTGAAACTCCCGAACACCTTTACTAAACAAGAGAAGATAGTCCAGTAAGCGTCGAAAAAAACTATGATGTGATTGACGCAACTTTAAGTTATTTTTTAGAAGTTTTATTTTGTCTTTCTGCCAATTTGTATGGCGCTTTGTTGCCATTTTGCGATATTATTTTGTGGTGTATAAAATTCGCGTAAAATGGATCGTGTAGAGGAAGATAAGTAGATTTTATACATGGACAGCGTGTCCCATTTTCGATGGGATGAAATGGGAAACTCCGCTAATACAGGGAGTTTTTGAAAAAATGTATTTTTAATAATTCTAGCTTATTTCGCAAGATATTTTTATTTTGTGAAAACCTTTCAATGGCAACTTTTTAGGGCAAAATAATGACGTTTTCAATTTTTTTAAATATTTAGTTTTTGAGATATGGTATTTATCATAAAAAAATTAAATACGGACCTGGATTTTTTTAATTACTACAGTGAAACCTCTCCTTGCGGACACCTCTAATAAGCGGACAATCCCTTTAAGCGGACAAATTTATTGGAACCAAGCTTTTCCCTATTTCATTATCTGTAAAATTCACTCCTATAACCGGACACTCTAATAACCGGACGCGGACAATTTTTTTTGGTTAAAAAATTAATAAACCTCCCTTAACCGGACGCGAACCTCTGACAACTGGACGGAGCGCTGCACCTCATGGGCATAAATATTATGTAGTATGTTGGCAACAACGCACTCTGCAGCCAGGGAATTACTTCTTTCCGATATAATTCGGAGACTAAACACTTCTCTCGTATTTACAACATATTTTATTCGGCGGGACTGTGTGTTTGAATTTTATTGTGCAGTTGGATAATAGTAATAGATCTTTGTGAAGTGGCTTCTTAGTTTACGTGAAAAAATTGAAGTTGTTAACGTTTCGGAGAAAGAACATCTATCAGCACGAAAGATCGCTGAAAATTTTTTCCAAAAATTTAATATCAAAAGAACTGAAGCAGCGGAAATTGTTACTAATTATATATTAAAATTTCTCAGTTCCCTCTCATAAGCGGACACCTCCAATAAACGGACAAAATGATAAAACTTTAATATTTTTTTGATTTAAGGATTTTAACAAAATATTAAATATTTTCAAAAAAAATTTTGTCTGAACCTGTAAATTTCCAATGTAAATATAAATTAAAAATTGCAAAACACACTAGTTGAACGAATTTTGTTTACCTATCTAATAAAAATTATAACAATATAGTCCATGGATTTGTTGACAAATACCATAAAAATATTACTTCCGGTTACCAGTTAAAAATTTTCACGATGCTTGTCAATATACTAATACAAAAAAGCGTAGGGAAATACTCGATGATCGTTACTTTCCCTACCACCCTGATTACATCATATAGGTACGTTTAAAGAGAATTGAAATATTTGCGTTACATGTAGCATAAATTGATGTTGTAATACATCCTTGGAAAAATCTTAAAAAATGCTAAAAATAGTGTTTTTACAACTTTTTTGATAACATCATCGGTGGGCAAACGGTATGAATTTTGAAAAATCGAGGTATTTCCTGGTATTTCCTCAAATTTCAATGGTATTTCCTAGTATTTCCCGAGCACTTCCCTGTATTTCCTAGTATATTTCCCAGTACTTTCCAAGTATTTCCTGGTATTTCCCCTAACCTGTACACCAAAGGGAAATACCGAGCCACCCCTCGGTGGCAAGATTGGTAAATATGATAACGTTAAATATTTTTACACTACATCAATGGACTAAGAAATGTAAATTACCTATATGAACAAATTTTCCTTTTGAACAGATTAGAGAAGCATTTTGTTTTTCAATGCTCGAAAAATCAGGACATTTGCTGTCCTGATAAGGTTGTTTTCAGGACGCAGGATCTTGCTAGCTGCTAGAAAAAAACGTTTATTTCATATATGAAAACAAGCTTAATAGATCATTCATTAACGTTATAAAAAATAACGTTGCTAAAAACTGAGTTGTAATAACGTTATTATAAAATTAAAACAGCAATGTTTTTACGTTAGTTTCACGTGATTTTTACGTTAAAATCACATTTGCATGGCTTTTCTACTGAATATTTTTGAGATTTTACTAGCAGCAGCGCCACCTATTGTCGGGATTTTTCACTTTGACGAAATCTATCAGGCAGTGCTTTGACCTCTAAATTCCAAGAACCTTTTAAGGAACTGGTCCCTGATCCTTCACGATCACGACGCATCTGTTATTAACCTGATAAAGACACATTAATATTCTGTGAAAGTGTTTACTGTTAAAAAATCTTGTTTAGCTTTTAAAAAAACATAATGTATATAGATAGATATATAGATATTTTGTCTTGCCTTGAACGCCATCTTTAAAATTGTCTTGAAGTGTTGTAGTCTTAAACTAGTGAACTTTTATAACTTCCTTTCGCGTCTCTTTTAAGTTAAAAAAATGTTATGAAAAAACGTGACCAAAAAGACGCAGGAAGTTAGTAGGTTTAAGAAGTCTTAATGTAGTGGCGTTTTAAAACATGTTGTGGAGGACTTTTCAAGTGTGAATTTGGTACATGAAAATAACGAGGGTAAAAAACACGTTATATACACAGCACCAGAAACTTCAGCAAAAAGTACATTTTTATAGCTTGAATTCTCCTTGTTTTTAAGTTATCTTTAAGCATGTAGATTTAACAAAATAAATATTACATGGTATGAGATTGTTTTCAAGTAAAAAAAAACTTTGTTATTTTTGTTCACGTTAATTTAACGATGTGATTTTTGTCCTATGTGGGTCCTGACAAATCAGGATGGGTGGGCAACCCTAGAGGCCCTGTATGTATGACATATTAAAATATGTCATACATACAGGGTCTCTAGGCAACCCTAATTACATTTCACAACCAAATAACAATAATCGAAGTGTTGACTGTTTTGGCGCGTTTACAAATGTCTGACAAGCGTCAAAGATTCAAAGTTAACAAATGCATTGTAAACCTGAGACCTTGGGAAAATAAAAGAAGTAGGGGAAGACCCACAAATGAGATGAAGGACGATTTGACGAAACATGCGGAGACTAGATGGATAAACAGGGTGACAGACAAATAAGAGTGGAAGATATTGGGGGAGGCCTATGTTCAAAGATGGATCGAAGAAGGCTAAATAGAGAGATAAATAGATATTCCTATTTAAGCAAATTTTCTAAAAAACTGTTAGATTATGGCACAATGTCAGAATATGGTACACTTACCCTTTTGAACTAAGTAATCTAAAAAATTATTTTTGGCTTTAAGATTATAAATAGTGTTTGTTGTTTAATATTTTGTTATCAACACTGTATCGTAATTTTCAGAAGGAATACATTTTAAAAATGTCCGAACATCAGTCGAAAAAAGCCAAGATGTCAAGCTCGTTGGATCAACTCAAGGCCCAGACTGTTGTGGTTGCGGATACTGGGGATTTTGAAGGTCAGTTATGCAATTCTTATTTAGTGTAGTGACTTATAGTAAAAATATTCTGCCAATATATGGGCCCCTTAGCTCACACTAGGCACTATAGTTATAATGTACGCGTGAGCTAATATAATTAAAAACTGAAATATATTTTATTCAACTCCAGACTAAATTACCTTTCGTTTGATACCACACAAGCCATCTTTTAAATTAAACTAAAATGTATTTTGTTTAACTCCGGACTCAATTACCTTTCGTTTGATATCACACATACCATATTTTCACGTAAACTCTAATTTTTGATGAACCCACTGTCATCCCATGATAAAACTTAGCCTACAGGTAAATAAATAGTCTAGAAAACAAATATAAAAATATTGAACAAAATAAAAAATCCGTTTTTAAACTGCTTCAAAAATAAATTTTGTGGTCAGACCCCTGCATTTTTTTTACAAGAAGGATGCCACTAGGCGTAGACCTATAAGATTACACAGCAACTTTTACCTCGATATGTCCAAGACTTTATGAATAACAAGGGTTTAAAGAAATCAAGTCAGTGCTAAAAAAGACTATATTAAGCATTAAAAAAAATTAATAACTCAAAAACGAGACTGCTAAAAAATCTAAAATTTTGACTGATCAAAAATTTTGAATTTGACCAAAAATTATGAAAATCAAAAGTGACAACCAAACCATTGCATTGGTTGATTTGATATGGACTTACCCTTAAGCTAAATGAATTGTAAATTCATAGTGCTTTTTATAGGGCTGAATAAGAACTAAACCTAAAAGTTGGAAATTACTTGTACTACTGCTAAATTTACTTGTAACTACTAGTCGCAGTTGGGTACAAAATTACCTAATAACATGATTCATGAAAATACAAAAAAATAATTTCGTAAGAGAACGTCCTTAAATTACGTAACGCAAAAATTCAGAATTTTTGATATCCCCTCCCTTCCTCGTAACGCATTTTCAAGAAAATACACATTAAAAAAACATTCAGTGTAACTCAAGGCCAAACTCCCTCTTCCCCCATAGAGCGTTACGTAATTTAAGGACAGTCCCCAAGTGCGCTTTGGGCATCAAAACTAAAAGTTGAAGCATGTCGTACATTATAAGTATATCTATCAATTTTGTACTCAATTGCGACTAGTACTACAAGTAAATTTAGCAGTTGGGTGTTTTTTTATTTATTTTTTTTTTAGGCTTGTAATAAAGCATAATTGTAAACCTATGTATATTAGCCTATACGAGTATAAACATTATTTTTTTGTTTTTTTTTAGCTATGAAGGTTTACAAACCCACAGATGCAACCACCAACCCCTCCCTTATTTTGCAAGCTGCCAACTTGCCACAGTACAAAGGAATCGTTGATAAAGTAAGCCAGTTTATACTACTACTACTAGTATGTCGGTTTAGAACGTTTTTCTACGTTGTTCGACGCCTATTCTCCACCTTCTTCGATCCTGACAATCATCTTCCGTCAGGGTTTTTTGACTCATTGATCTTTGGATTGACTGTTGCCATTCCAGTTTAGGACGCCCTCTCTTTCTGCGCCCTATTGGTTGCCATTCTAGGACCTGTTTTGATATTCTTTCATATATATATAAACCATTTATTTAGCAAAAAACGCTAGTTATAAAAACAGAAATGTAAATATTATATGCTGAAACTACTGATTATAAAGGAAATCATATAAACAAAATAAAAACATCAAATCACCAATAAGACAAAATCACTAATTAAATGTTCTTAACTTAAAAAACATTATTTAGGTTAAAATTAATAAAACCGATAAAACAGGAAATAATATCCAGCTATAAAAAATCATAAAAATATTAACGCGAGATCACTAACTAAAATATTAAAACACTTATCAATAACATATAAAATAGTAAATATTATTAAAAGAACAAACAGTGAAAACAGACCAGAAAAGGAAAAAAAAACAAAAAAGAAAAAACAGGTTTACGGAATATCTTCATTAAGAATATCCAATTTTTTTAGAAGATAAATTTTTAGGATTTTCTTAAAATTTTTCACTGTTGGAACAGTTTTTATTTCAGATGGAAGTTTATTAAATTCATCAAGGCCCTTAAAGAAAACTGAATTTGTTGCTGATTTTTTATTTCTATGTGGGATGTAAAAATCATTTTGTTGGCGCGTATAATGTGAATGCACTTGATTATTTAATGTTATTTTTCTACAGAGGTAAGAGGGAGCATTACCTATTTTAATCTTAAAAATGAAGACCAATACATTATATCTAAAATACTCCGCCACCGGCAACCACTGTAACTGCCTTAGCATTTCTATAATTGGAGTATATTTATTACGCTGCAAAATAATTCTCATTGCCCTATTCTGCATTTTTTGAAGGCGGTTAATTTCATTCTGCTGCAGTAAGTACAAAATGGTTGCACAGTAATTATAATGAGGTAGAACAATGGTATTATAGACCACCAACCTCGACCAGATCGACAATCCGTCAGCACACCTAGCCAGATGATTAACACTATAACTTATTTTGGACATTATTGAGTTACAGTGCTCTTTAAAAGTAAGTTTTTCATCAATAATTACACCAAGGTATCGCATCTTCGTTACACACTCCAATATATCAGTACCCATATAAAGGCTATAATTTAAAGAAATTACATTTTTCTTAACATTCTCTTTTGCGATTATCATGTATTTAGTCTTAGCTTTATTGATACTTAGGATGTTGTTACGACAATATGTTTCTATTTTTTGCATTGTCCGATTCATATGTTGTAAAAGTGTTTCAATGTTATCTGATGAACCATATGCCAACGTGTCATCAGCAAGCAAATGTAATTCAATATCATCACTATCATTGGTAATATTGACAATATCATTAATGTATAATAAAAATAAGAGAGGTCCCAACACACTTCCTTGAGGTACACCACATTCACTCCTCAAGCTTTCAGACAATCTTCCATTTATTCTAACTTGCTGTTTTCTATCATACAAATAACTTCTGAACCAACTCAAAACTCTCCCTGTAATACCCACACTCTCAAGCTTTACCAACAATTTCACACGATCAATGGTCTCAAATGCCCGTTGTAGGTCTAAGAACACGGCAACTATACATTTGTCGCTATCGTAAGCACATTTCCAATTATCTAAGACATACTGAATAGCAGTTTCACAACTGTACCCTTTTCTAAAACCTGACTGACGCTCAGTAATTAAGTTGCATTGCTCGACATATTCTAGTAATTGGTTATAGATAACTTTTTCAAGAATTTTTTCAAGAACAGGAAGTGTATTAATAGGACGGAAATTTTTTGCCTCAATACTATTTGCCTTTTTCTCAACCGGTATGATTGTGGAGAGCTTTAAGACATCTGGAAAACTGCCCTGAATCAAGGAGGAATTTACTATATTTAACAAAGGGTCTTTAATTTCACTATAAACATTTTTAAAGAATATCACATTTATATCATCTGGGCTGCCCTTATTTTTTAATGAAAATACGATTTCTTTTAGAGATGGCTCGTCAATGGCTCTAAAATCAGAAAACAGTTCCTGTTGCTGTTGAGAAATATTAACTGTTGATTGATGCACAACTGTATCTATGCTACCTATAATCTGGTTTATACTACTGATGTAAAACGAATTTAATTTGTTTGGTAATAGAGATTCATCAGTTTCTACTTCCCCATCAAAATCTATTTGTTGTATTTTTTTTTAACTTTTCTTATCTGGAAGGAGCATTTTTAGTGTAGACCACATAGTTTTTGGATCGTTTTTGCACCTGTCGATGTTCAACTCATTGTATGCTTTTTTTTCTTGCCTTATTATCCTAACAACATTATTTCTATTTTCCCTATATAACCTATGACTCTCCTCTGTTTGTACCATTTTATGATAGTTATAACTCTCATCTCTCATTCTCGCTGCTTCTTTCACACGATCATTCCACCAGGGCTTGAAATGGGGTTTGATTTTAACCGTTCGTAAAGGTGCCACTCTATTTAATGTCTCAAGAAGATTATTAACAAAATATTTAAATTGGTCATTGATATTAACAATGTCAAATGTCCAATCCATTTTCCCGAGTTCCTTTTTTATACAATTATAGTCAATATTTCTACCCCTAGTTTCAATAAGAGTTGTTGACGATCTGTTCCAGTTAAAAATTTCTATTTCAAGAGTTATAAAGAAATGATCTCCTACTCTTGGTGTGTGCCATACTTTAGGTTTAATATTTTGCTCTTGGTTTGTAAAAACAAGATCAATTAAAGTTCCACCATTTATCGAAGGTCTTGTTATTTCCTCTATAACCTGAGTTAATCCTAGATCAATGGAAATTTTTTCTAACCGAGATGAATATGTGTTTTGTTTTAGCATATCGATATTAAAGTCTCCCAAGATAATACTAAATTTATTACTATCGCATATCTCCTCTGTCCACCAAGTCTCTAAATACTCTAAAAAATCCTTATCACTACTGCCTGGAGAATGATACAGACATACCAATAAAACACTCTTACCACTTATACTTAACTCCACAGACATAATCCAGTAATTCATACCAAACACTTTTCTTTCAACTTTACTCACAATAATTTCATTTCTGACGTATACATGCACACCGCCCGTGTGTCTACTCACACTGTTTAATCGCACGCCTTTATATCCTTGTATACTCACTTCTGTTTCTGAAATTTCCTCAGTCAAGTGAGTCTCCGTTACACAGACAAGACTGGGATTTAACGTTATTACTAAACTGTGGATCTGATCAAAGTTGGTAGTCATACCTCCTGAATTTAAGTATAATATTGCATGTTCGTTCCTAAAAGATATTGGTCTCCTAAAAAATTAAAATTATTGACATTACTTGTATCTGAAACCGCCAACAATGATGATGTTAGTTGACCATTAGATTCCCTCAAACAAGTCTTGCTCTGTTTCATACAGTTCTCTTCTTTATCATTAGAAATAGAAACAAATTTTAAATTTGACATGCCCCGATTAAAATTTCTGATACAATTTTCAACCATCTTTGAAATCTTAAACAGTCCAGCCTTACTTGCGTAAAAATTTGAGTTTTTGCAAAAGTCTTTTAAATTAAAACTTTCAGCAAGATTTAAAAAATTTATGCTATTGGAAAACATTTTTAGTTTTTGTAATATAAGACCTATTTTTTCATTTATATTATTAACATTATTAGATTTTCTATTATGAAAATGTTTAAAGGGAAGGTTGCAGACAATAAGATTTGTTTTAAAACACTTATTTGCTAATAACGTAATATCGTCTCGTCTAATATATTCATCATTAAGTCCTGCCATAAATATAACAAAATCCTTAGAGGTCAGGTCACGTACAAAACTGTCGCATTCAGACACAATGTCTTTGATCCTAGCAAATGGTTTAGTTACCAACTGAATCTTATACCTCTCTCCCAAAATTTTGTGTAAAGGATCGTATATCTTTTTGCCAAAATCATCACTTAGTATTACTATCTTGGGTTTAGGCTTTATTCTTTCCAATATTGTAGGTTTTTTCTGCTCATTTATGACATTATTAGGATCTTTTTTTGAATAGTTATTTTCACTTCTTTGATTCTGATTAAATTGATCATTTCTTAGTTGTTTGTTGTCCCTGGCATACATCTCATTATCTTTTTCAAGCGTGTTAATGGATGTTAACATTTGTCTTTTTTCTCCTTCCTTCTCCCTCAACTGGTTTTTAATAGTGGAAATTCTAAGATTTTGTTCCTCTATTTCATTAACTAACTTCTTATTTTCGTCCTTCAACCTCTGATACTTCTCGTTATTCTCTGTGTCACACCAATTCTCTTTATCTCCTAGTGCGTTGACGTCTTCATTGGCTTCTACTAACAGAACATCACTTACCAATATAATTTTTTTGGAATTGGGGTCGCTGTTTTTGTCTTCCAAGTCCTCACCATTCCCACTGCCAGTTGAGGTATTAAGGTTTACTCCAGTTTTAAGTAACTCTGCTTGCAGATTCTTCTCTGCCTCATGTGATTTGACCGTCAATATGTTTATTTCGTCTTGCATTCTTTTTATCTCATCGTACAGCCATGTATTTTCCGTATTCAAGTTGTTGAGACTTATTTTCATACCCTTATTACTTACTTTTAGATCATCAATAAGTCTTTGATTAATACTAAGTTCATTTTCTGTTTTAACACTTTCGTCAAGCTTTTCCTGGGCAGCTTTACATTCTGCTAAATACCTGTTTTTCTCCTCACTTAGACATTTTATATTACTCTCTAAATTTTTTATTTTGCTTAAGAGTTCTTGTTCGTTGGAGAAAAAATCGTCTTCAATATCAACAGTTTTTCTTTTAAGTCGCCTGTTAAAATTATCCTTCTCTTCGATGATCTTTTCTAGTTTGATTACATGTTCCTTATACTCTGTTACGCTCATCTCATGGTCCACTTCCATTTTCTCTATTACTTGCTGCAAATGTTGGTTTTGGTGAAATATTTCTTGAATGTTTGTGTCGCTGTTTTTATTAAATATATTTTTTTCACAAGTTTTACAAAAATATTTTATGTTTCTAGACAAACATTCTAAGAATCTTGCTTCTGTCGTATTCCAGTTTTCACATTTGCGACAAACGACGACCTTGCAATTGTCACAACTGCTGCCAAACAGCTCTTCTTCCTTAAGATCATCCTTATCGGCTCTACTATTATGTCTCGCCAATTTAAAAGTGCATATTTGTTCGCATTTTGAACATTTCCCAACCATGGTTTTTATTTGATTTGTGTTGTGGGCTTTCCCACTGTGCGGTGACCGGTTTAACCGATACCCGGTATATTCGCTTAAAATCGCTCGATGGCCAGTCCTCAACCAAACAAATTCCGTTGTTTTTGTTTATTGAGGGAATTTAAATATTTTTTATAAAAAATCCTGGCTAAATTTTGCAGTTTTTGGTTAATAATTCGTTAGATAAAGTAAGCACTATCTCACCCATTAGGTCCATCAAAAGAGATTACTTCCTCACACAAACTAAGGTACTTTTTAGTCAAACTTAGGTTGAGTTTTATAATAAATTATTGAATGCTCTTGGGTGCTAAAAATATGTCAGCGCGGCTGTTATTTATTTATTTATTTATCGCCGGTTAGCCCGCGAAATGTTTTTAGGTTAACTCTTATAAAAACTTTAAATAGCCCATACATATACGTTTTTAGGTTTAAATAACACGTTCACTTTTTTATTGTAACACTATGATGCCACTTTGGTACTTTATAATAATTAAATTCTTATTAAAAACATTCAAAAGTACATTAAATACAAACGGTAAAAACAAAGATGCTACGCGCAAGCATGACGTTGACATCGCTCATCCGTTGTACATGGCCGTACCGTACCATATCAGTTGTCTTTTAGTGATGTCATCCGTTCTGCTTCCATCGATTCCCATTCTATCTTTTATGATCTCATTTCTTATATGATCTGTTCTAGATATTCTCATTGATCTTCTTATTGCAACGCGACAAGTCTCTATTCCATACAATAGCGTGCTTCTCACCATTGTATCATATATGGTAAATTTTACATTTTTTTATCTCTCTGATCCATAAAATACTGTTAAGACAACCAATAACCTTTTTTGCTTTTACTATTCTTTTTTTCAGTTTTTTACAGTCTGTTCCTGTCTTATCAAATGTGACACCTAAGTATACATACTCTTTGCATGGAGATATTGTTTGTCCATTTTCTAGTTCTAATTTGCTTGATTCGTTTCCAATACATAAGTACTGTGTCTTGTCCACGTTCACTGTTAACCCCCACTTTTGGTATTCTTCCGTTAACTTTCTCATCATATACTCCATGTCTTCTTTATCATTAGCTACAATTACTTGCTCGTCAGCAAACTGTAGTGTGTATATGGTAAATCGGTCGTCAAGTTGTATTCGCATGCCGTGCACTTTACGTTTCCAGTTTTTTAGAGCTACTGCGATATATGTCTTAGAAAGAGTTGAATAGATAAAAGGAATTCTTTTGAAAATAGATTTCCAATTTTAATTTTAGATTTTGACCCTTTGTATAGTATCGCTTTTATATATGTATGATTGATATTAGTTTGTTCTAACACTATCCATAATTTGTCTACTGGAACGGTATCATATGCTTTTTCCCAACAAACAATTAAAGTTGTAACGACGAAACCCCAACTAGAAAGAATTTCTTAAAAGTAACCGCAACGTACTCCCGCTACGTCTCAGTATACCATACAGCGACGTTATAATTCCCTAAGTGGGGAACCAATTTCTGGTTATAACTACTTGGCCAAGTGTTTACAGTCACTGTAGTAACAACTACACTACTACGTCGTAGCCAGGTATCTACTACGTCGTAGAGGCTGTTTTTTTCCGTAATGGCATAAAAGTTGCGATGTAGTTGCAAATAATATAATCGTTTCTTTTTGGTAGAATTGTTACACAATATGGTGGACACAACAGTAAACAGACTCGCTTAGTTTTTTTGTTTGGTTATGGTTATAATATGAACTATGTTATCCAAAAGTGTGAGAATTTACGAGCAGAGGATCAAAATTCGAGTGCGACGCAAAGTTTTTTGTATAACATGCATTATATATATTGCAAAAAACCGGTGCGCCTGTAAAATTGAGCCGTTTTCTGGTAGCTGATGGAATTTTTGTGTTGTGATTTTGGAGGTTATGTTTTCATAATCGACAGTTAACTCCAACAAATGGTGCTTAAGAAGAGCATTGTTGGTAAGCTTCAACTAATTTGTTTATAAAATAGTATGGCTCTTTAATATGAGCTCATAAAACGACAACAAAAATATAAAATTTTCTTTCTTACATAAAAACATGGCGTCCCAAACTATATTCCCTGATAGTCGAAAAGGTTACTTGAAAGTAGTTGCGGCTTTAAAGTTGATCCAAAAAGTTATTTTGTCTACATTGTTACATCAGATGTTACTATGATGACACAAACTTTTGTGGTAAAAATTAAAGTTATAATGTAGTTGTCGGATACACTTGTTTGGGACTCCAATGAAGCTTAACTTTCTAGTGGTAATTAAGTAGGATATAAAAATCAGGGCGACTACGAAATAAGGACTAAAAAGAAAGTAAAACTTTAGCAACGTCCTATTGTAGTAGAGAAGACTATCAGAATCGACTATCAAGAAACAATCCTATGAAGTAGTTTAGAGGGTCGTTTTTACGAAACATCTACTATTTCCTGATACTAAATAGTAGTTAGAACTAAAAGTAACAAATTTTGGTTGGGATCACTACATTTCTACTATAAAAAAGTAGCAAAGCCTTTAGAACATGTAGCCGCTACTATAAATGTTAGTTGGGTTTTAGGTCTACAAAGGTAAGATGAGTCTCTATAGTTCTGGCACTCCTTTTCTCAATTACTTGTTTAAGACAAAAACATTATCACTACAAGATCTGCCTGCACGAAACCCACTTTGCTCTTCTTCTTCTTCTTGGTCATGAAAATCAATCTCTATTAGTGATAAAGCCAGTTTATTTCCCTTTAAAATTGTGTGATACTGTGAAAATCAATAAATGGTACAAATGAGATGGAATTTTGTTTAAATTATTGCAGCAATTTCTTTTTACAATTTTTTTCAATTGCATAAATTCTGTTACCTATTAAATATTTTTTACAATATCTATAAATGATATTTTCAATGAAAAAAGACCAATATTTTTCTCCAAAAAAACTGCTTTCCCAACTTAGGCATTGTCAGATGTAGGTTTAAAGTTAAAATAAAATACATACTAGGTGGGCCAAAAAAAAACGGGACAAAATGTTTTTCATTATATATATTTATATACCTCGAATCATAGAAATTGGTTTAGTGGTTCCCGGAGTTGACAGGATTGGCAATGCAATCGTATAATCTATAAAACAATGGCTGAAACAACCACAGATTTTTTTGAGAACCACCACACCGATTTTATTAGTTTGTACCTCGTTGTGCGGGGGAAAAGTATTGTTTTTCCATAAATTAATATACTAAAACATTTTCAGAAAATAAGAATAAACATGCCATTTTGAAGAATCAAGTATGATTCTGTCCACCATCTTAAATTTTAAGAAAGCGATAAATTTTGATCATGCAATCAATTCTTACCAGGACGTTTTTTATTTTATCAAAATCGGTTCAGTGGTAATGAATTTATATGGAATAAATGCAGACATGATTGGCAAGGCAATCGTATAATATTTAAAACAATGGTTGAAACAAACATATTTTTTTTAGAATCACCGAACCGATTTTGCTGATTCGTATTTCGTTGTGCGTGGCAAAAATGCAGCTTTTTACTGATCTAAAAAAATACTTAAAACATGTTTGCAACACAATAATAAACGAGCAGCTTTGAAGGGTACAATTTTATTTCGTCCGCCATCTTGGATTTTGAAATGGCGGTAAAAAAATATATTTAGTCAAAACTCTGATTGATTGTCTGCCAAGTGCAGTTTGTCTCATTAAAATCGATGGTATTGTTCAAAAGTTATAAAGAAAATAAAATTGTCCGGTTTTTTTGGCACACGTGGTATACATTTTTTCCCTTCCAAAAGGTATGCCTACAGGTAGAGTTCGGTTCGGTTCGGTTCGGTTCGGTTTGGTTCGGTTCGGTTCGGTTCGTTTCGGTTCGGTTCGGTTCTAATAAATACTAATAATAATACTAAACATCTCTAACCACAATTAATGTTATTTTACACTATATAGGCTATTCACTATGCACAAAAAATTGGAAGTACTCCAGAAGAAAAAACCGATGCAGCTATGGACATGGTCTGTGTTCTTTTTGGAATAGAAATTTTGAAAATAGTTCCTGGCAGGGTCTCGACTGAAGTTGATGCAAGGTATGTACAGGGTGTTTCCGCATATTTCAAACAAGGTCTACCGTTCTTATTATTATCAGAGATAGGAAAAAAGTCTAAATACAAAACTTGTACAGGGTGTCCCAAATTGGGCACTTTTAGGGGGTTTAAGGTACTTCTAGGGGAGACAGAGAAAAACTGACCACGCATTGCGAGGCTCAAATTTCAAGAAAACACTTATAATGAAAACCGCATTTTGAAATATCGTCTCGACTTTGAGCTACGGGGGCTTTTTGGAAAGTCTGCATTTTGGAAGGGACTTCGTTATTAGTGAACATTTTAATTTAGGGTAAATTGCAATTTAATAGACTTTGTTACGAGGAATTCACCCGCAAAATTAAATTTTAACTGTCACTTTTAGTTTTTGAGATATGACATAAAGTTGCATTTTTTCTTATGGAATGGCCTATATTTTAATTAATTTTCGAATTCGTCATTGAATTCTTTTCAAAATCATGTATCATAAGTCATAGTTTGATTAAGCGGTTTCGGAGATAATTAAAGTTTTATATTTTTGTCTAGTGTGCGTTGAACGACGTCATGCGCCATTGACATGAAAGCCTTGCGGTCAAATCCTATTCAATTCTCCTATAGTTTTGTTGTCTTATACTATGCAAATCAAGTTGGCCTTGCGTCTTGCCGTTTTGTCATTGTTTTCAATTGTTTAAACAATTTGACATTACGCTTTGATATGAAATTATTTTGCACAAAAGCGTTTTTAATTTTATTTTGAAATGTGTATCAAAATGATGCAAAGTATGACATGTTAAAATGTTACTGGGAAAGTAATAATAATCGACAGGACGCTGGAAACTTCTCTTCAAATGTATCCCGAACGAAGACAACCGTATATGGCTATATTTCTAAAGTTGAAAAGGAACCTTGTTCAGTATGGCGCGATGATTATTGATAATTTTTAATAATATCGAATTTCTATTGAGTCTGTAATTTTTGTTTCTTTTTATAACTAGGCTTTGAGGGCAGTCAGCTGAATTATAATTTTTACAAACCAGGCTTACTATATTTTTGACTGTGTAAAATAATAAAAATACTGGAGTGCCTTGACCTGCCTCAGCAGGAAATCATAGCACACTAGAAATAAGTTAAAAAGTTGAATATCTCCTAAACCGCTCAATAAAACTATGATATATGATACATCATTTTGAAAAGAATTCAATGACAAATTCGAAAATTAATTAGAGAATAGGCCATTCCATAAGAAAAAAATGCAACTTTATGTTATATCTCAAAAACTAAATGTGACAGTTAAAATTTAAATTAGCGGGTGAATTCCTCGTGACAAAGTCTATAAAATTGTAATTTACTCTAAATCAAAATTTCGACTAATAACGAAGTTATAGACCCCCTTCCAAAATGCAGACTTTTCAAAAAGCCCCCGTAGCTCAAAAACGAGACAATATTTCAAAATGCGGTTTTCACTATAAGTCTACTCTTGAAATTTGAGCCTCGCAATGCGTGGTCAGTTTTTCTCTGTCTCCCCTAGAAGTACCTTAAACCCCCTAAAAGTGCCCAATTTGGGACACCCTGTACACTAGTATTTACTTAAGGGTTTATAGTGCTAAGTGCTACAGGTCTACAAGTCTAGATTTTGGTTGAAGGTTTAACTTATTTTTCCCTTGAATGCAATAGTTTTTAATATTTATATAAATTGTTCATAAATAACTTGCGATATGGGTCCTCTTTTTTCGTTGTAACAAAGACATTATTTCCACACAAAGGTTAGATATAAATAAAAAAAAGTGTAATTTGGTTTAAAAATGGCAGCCATATTAAAACCTCCAAACATCTCTTGGAGATGTCCAATAAAAACGGTCATGGAATAAATAACCAGTTATTTCTTCGATGCTTTAGGGCCTGGTTCTTGGCATGGGTGGGCACTAGCCCTTTAACTTAATAATATCTTAATCCATAGGAAATTTATTATTTATTAAAATATTGTTACAAATTTAAGTTATTTAAATTTTAGTTAGAATTTATTTATGTTTAGTGTAGTATTAGGTTGACATATTTTATGGTTGTATTCTTAATCTAGGTTTTAGTTGCGTTATCTGTGACAAACTGGTATGCGAACGGTCCGGTTCTAGAAAAGGGTGGAATGATTCCGAATCGAACAAGGATGGAAAATTCTCGAATAGTAGGCAGACCCTTATATATAGGGCCGGACGTCGTGCATCGGGCAGTCAGAGATAACCAATGGTAGTGATCGCTAGATGTTAACGCGAAGTTAATAGGCGTATTAAAGTAGTGAATTATTAGCAAGTTATTAGTTTAAGTGCGTGTTTTTGTACATAATTTGTCGAAATAAATTGACGTATCGTTTTCAACAATTGCGAGTTTTAAATTGTCGTTGTGAACCCGTAACAATATATTTTTTTATTTTTTAGGCTCTCCTTTGACAGAGACGCTAGCGTGAAAAAAGCACTAAAAATCATTCAACTGTATGCTGATCAGGGCATTAAAAAAGAAAGAATTTTAATCAAATTAGCGTCGACTTGGGAAGGAATTCAAGCTGCTAAGTAAGTTACTACGCTGTTCTATGAAGGTGTTTATTCTAAAAAAGATATTCTAACTTAAATCTTTAAAAGAGTAAGTAATGTTTGGTGCAAGCCTGCTTCTTTTTTTTACTGGGACTCTCCATCCAATAAGGATCAATCGCCCAGTTTCGCAAAAGTTATAGCAAGGTTTTTAAAGCAGGTACTTCAAGCACAGTACTTGAAATTCTACTTCAAGTACTTCAAGTACTGTACTTGAAGTACATCTACAATTCGGTAATTGTACTTGGTACTTGAAGTACTTTTAACAAAGTACTTGAAAATGATGATTATTAAATTGACTACACTATTCTGCTGGACAACAAACATTTTTCTCGTCATATTTTCAAAGCCTTGGATATTTAATTTTAGTTATTTATGTTATACTCATAGGTGGTATAGTTATTAAAAAAAACTTTTAAAAACAGTATCAAGCAAACCGAAACAGCCAAGAATTTATTATTAGGGTCGACCGAGGTAAATGTAAACGATTTTTTGAAATTTCAGGTTTGAAATAAAAATACTCTGCCAATCTATGGGCACCTAAGCTCACACTAGGTACTATAGTTATAGTGTGAGCTAATATAATCAAAAACTGAAATATATTTTATTCAACTCCAGACTCAATTACCTTTCGTTTGATACCACACAAGCCATGTTTTGACTTAAACTCAAATTTTTTAAATCTACCCCCCACCTTTTTTAAAAAAACTAAAATGTATTTTGTTTAACTCCAGACTCAATTACCTTTCGTTTGATATCACACACGCCATATTTTCACTTAAACTCTAATTTTTGACATCTACCCCCACCCTTTTTTTAAAAATAAACTAAAATTAATATTTTTTTAACTCCAGACTTAATTACCTTTCGTTTGATATCACACACGCCATATTTTCACATAAACTCTAATTTTTGGAATCTACCCCCACCCTTTTATTTGGCTTGCGTTCGGTGGATTTTGTTCATTTTTAAATGGGACCATCACGGCCCAAGACCCAACTTAGGTACCAAATTTCATTAAAATCGGACAAGCGGTTTTTGAGTTATGCGGGTTGGTCGTTACAGACAGACATACAGACAGACAGCAAAACAAAAAAGTTTCAAAATCATCTGAAACGCAAAGATATATAAAAATTTTTGAAATCGGAGCAACTTTTTTTTTTCTCGAAAAAATTAGGATCACCATAGCTCACACTACTTATGGTAGTAGTGTGAGCTAAAATAGACACTCCCGTTTATAAGAAAAATTATACAAAAATTTTGTGGTAATATTTGGACATTATCGTTTGTTCTAAAAATAAAACTAACAAAAAAACCAAAAAACAAAAGCGCTTTTAAGAAAAAAAAATTGTTTAAAAAACTGTATATGTTTACATTTATCCCAACAAACCGGGGTAAGTGTAAACTGGTATTTTAGCTCATCTTTCTACATCTGCATTAAACGCCATTTTGCGACCGGGACCAGTGGAATCTAAGGAATTCCTTCGACCATTGAGCCGATGGAGTATTACAGATATCGGAACATTGTAGAAACTTTGAGCTTCACAATATATTTTATTCCTGTTTTGCACATCAGCTATAGCGTTCAGCAAATCCTCCTTTTACTGTATGATGGCCCATTTGTCTTGCGCACATATTTTCGAGGCATCTGGAATTAAATTATTAATTATTTAAGCTATGTTTACAATTACCGCACGTGTGTTTACATTTACCTTAAAAGTGTTTACATTTACCCGTAGGCAAATATGCTGGGGGTAAATGTAAACATGATAATAATAATTTATTTTGTTGATACTATTCAATGTTTAAACAAATAAAATAATGCATTGTGTTACTAATCATTACTTAAGTTTAAAACTTACCTTGCCGACAAAAAAATACTGACAGATTTCAGTGTCTTTGAAAAAATAAAATACGGTTAATTTGCAGAGGTGCATCTGAACTTATCACCACACTAAACCAAACTGATCTGGAAGCTAATTTTCATTGTCGCTAACTGTCAAGGAAGCGTGGTATTAGAATTGGCGCCAATATCGAATTTAGAGGCAAATAAATTTTTTTTATTAGAACCGTTTACATTTACCCCTGTTTACATTTACCCCGGTTGACCCTACACCGATCTACAGTATCGAGAACTATAAAGAGTGCGTTCGAGTAGAAAACCCGTCGAGCGAGCGGGGCGTAGTGACGTCACGGACAGAGCGCCCTGGTTTTCGTGGTTCAACTCGAACGGAAAAGGCATTCACCGGTTACAAACTTCTAACCCTAAATTTTCGGCAGAAAATTTTTGTTTATTTTTGCAATTTAAAACTGTTTGTAAATAAAAAACCCTAGATTAAAATCGCCTTTAAGTTTATACATGAGTGTAGCAAGGCTACAATTTGTTGAAGAATAAAAAGACACTTTGATCCGCGGTTTATTTATAGGGTATTTTTCGCACACTTGGACTCTTCCAAGTTTTTCTTTTTTTATGGCGGTTTTATGCTGGGATTATACAGATAAAAATAAAAATAAAATAATTTTCAGATTATTTCTTTATTAGCTTTTATTTTTACCCTATATCTTGTAAGTAGTTCAAGATATCAATGTGCGGTTTTCGGCATTAATTTTTTACAAAATTCTGGCTTGTAACATATGTTAGTTTTTTTCTAGCTCCTCTGGAAATGGGCGTTTCCTATCAAAAGTGTCCAATCACTCTGTACATAAATGAAAAAAAAGCGATAAAAGTTTAAAAAATGAGTTTAAATAAAATGAGCTTTTTATGGAAGAATACAGCGATAATTTGCTCTAGTGCAAATTATTTCTGTAATTCCTTTCTTTTTCGTCCAAATCTGCCAGTCACATTGATTTTATTGGTCAATATTTTTTTGAAGGAAATAGTTTATGGGCAAAGTTGAGGCAATTTATTTATTTTATTTTATTTTAATTCATGATTTTTTTATTAGCCAAAGCTTCTCACTTTAGGTATAATTTTCCTGTGCACTCTTTTAGTGTGTGTGGTTTTTTATGTGTGTGCTCTTTTCCTGTGTGGATATTTTCTGTGCGCTTTTTTCCTACGCGATTTTTTCCTGTGCCCTTATTTATAGTCGCCGCTTTGCCATTACCCACCAGAATTTGGTTAGAGAGCCGCTGGCCGATGGTTAAAGCCTCACTGGGCAATCGCGGATAATTCTTAGCGCTCCGCATCGCGGCAAATTTGGAGCACCCTGGTAGTCTTTCTTCTTCTTTCTCCTCAGAATCTTGGAAACATAATTCTACAGCAAACTGAACTGCGTCCATGTATTTTATTTGACAAAAAACCAGTAAGAAAACAGTCGTAAAAATCTAAACAGAAGTTTAAAAGTATAAAAAAGTAGGGTTATGTAATACGCCCGCTTTTCTCCATCCTCAAGCTCGGGTCATATCGAGCGTGCCCCGAGGTTTCGCTGGGTGTCATCTCGAACGCAAAAGGGTGTGCTCCGAGCGACAACTCAAACGGAAAAATGGACCTCGGGGCGCCCGGGTTGCCTACTCGAACGCACTCAAAGAATTTAAAAGTATGAGGATCTTTTTTGCTACTGAGAAGCACTGGACGGTCAAAAAGTATCATCTAAGAAATTTGATCGACTTATCAAAAAAATGTGTCAAGATAAGCCATTTATACCATCAGAAAAACCGTAGGCAAATTTTAAAGAACGTTGTCAATGTGACAACACTTCCAGAACTGTAAGAAGCGATCTAGTGGGCGTTCCTGTTTCAAATTTGTTGTAAATCATACTAACAGGACAGCCAAAAATATTTAAAACTCATTTTTATCGACGAATGAAAGTTTAACCTGTTTCGAAGTGATGATGTGTGATATGTGAGACGACACCAACACTTCGAACCAGGTAAACTTTAATTCGTCGCCATAAAATTGTTTTTTCCAATCTTTGGCAGTCCAGTGAGCATGATTAACTGCAAATTTGAAACGGGTACGTTAATTTTTTACTGAAAAGAGGGCTTTTTTTGGCTGGATGATGATTTAACAGGTTGAGTTGAACTAAAACGCCTTTTTAGTATCGTACGGGGTGGCTGTTTGGGGTAGGGCTCAGGACTTTGATAGAGTACTAGTAACATAAAAGAGAATCATACGACTAATTTTCAATTTAACTCAACATGTAAAGAAGTTTTTAAACAAAATAAAATTTTGACTGCTGTGAGCATAAATATTTTAATACTCTTAGTATATATCTATCAGCACCAAGATAACTTTAATTTAAATAGTTTTTACCATTCTTATCCTACAAGAAAGAAAAAAAAATATATAAAAGAACTCCAAACGCAACATCTTTTTAAGAAAGAAATAAAAAACCTACTAGGCGGAGGATAGAATTTTGTTTTGCTTTTAAATACTTATTTCTTTTAAAAAAATTAACTTTGTTTTGTGTCTCAGCGTTAGTCCTAAATATGAAGTGTATTTTTCTTTTTACAGTCAAAGTATGAACGTTTCCAGTTTCTATTCTATTCTATTCTATTTTATTCTCTTCTGTTCTGTTCTGTTCTCTTTTATTCTATTCTATTATGTTCTATTCTATTCTATTCTATTCTATTTTATTCTCTTCTGTTCACTTCTCTTTTATTCAATTCTATTCTATTCTATTCTATTCTATTCTATTCTATTCTATTCTATTCTATTCTATGCTATTCTATTCTATTCTATTCTATTCTATTCTATTCTATTCTATTCTATTCTATTCTATTCTATTCTATTCTATTATGTTCTATTCTATTCTATTCTAATATATTCTATTACTATTCTATTCTACTAATTAACCAAATAAATATATTTTTGAAATTAGAAAGAAAGAACCTATAAAATCCTAAAATAAAATTTTAAAAAACCATCAACTTTTCGACCTTTAGAATTTCTTTTTGATACTCCAACACAAATATTCTTAAACTTCGTAACAAATTTTAAAATTTTTGAAGTCATCATACCTATTTTGATATCTATCCATATAAACGTTTTAGATATGGTGTAAAAATATGTTTCTTAACCTCATTTTTTTTGTCAGAATCTTAGAAAGCAAGCACGGAATCCATTGTAACCTCACTCTTCTGTTCAACTTCGCTCAAGCAGTGGCTTGCGCAGAAGCAGGCGTCACACTGATCTCGCCATTCGTCGGCAGAATTTTGGATTGGTATGTGGCCAATACCGACAAAAAAAACTACACTGGTAAGTCAACCAGCTATAGTTCATGGCTAATGAAAGTGGTATCGAGTCATTTTTTTTGTACATAACAAAATTGTTATAATAATTAATAATAATAATTAATGTTTTTATTGCCACAAAAAAATATATAAATACATATGCTTCGTATATCTAAAACTAGGATGTGTGGCAACGGTCAGAGTTCGCGCTGCCTGCTAGTTACCTAGCAGGAAACACGCTCTTCCACTCAGGCCCAATGACTTAAGTTTTTGGTTTTCAGGAGAGGAAGACCCAGGAGTTCTCTCGGTCAGAAGAATCTACAACTACTACAAAAAATATGACTACAAGACTGTTGTTATGGGCGCCTCCTTTAGAAATATCGGTAAGTTTTTTACACTTTCTTTTATCATCAGGACTGTTTTTGTTTTTTAGTGACATCACAATTTTGTACAATGCATCCTTATCAACTAATTTTAAAGAACCAAGATTAAATTGTGGAGAAATTGTGAAAGGCTTTCGCAGCCATCGTCCAATGGTGGGTGTGCTTTCGGGCTGTTCGGCCGTCGTCGTTGGAAATTCGTTCTCGACGTTTCGCCATCTCGAGTGGATGGCATCTTCAGGAGATGTTGACTGTTTGTCGGCTTCTCGAAGACTGGTGGTTAGTCTGTCGCGGGCGCAGGTTATATACGCTATGGTGGGCGGGGCGTATATCAGAGCTGGTCGGTGATTGGTCACATTCCCTTGATTCAGTTTTGTTATTGTAAGCCAGCCGTTTAGTGTTTTTAAGAACCGGTACCCATGTTCTGTTAATTTTAAGAGTTTCTTCAGATCTGTTGAAGTTCTGCTGGTGTTTATGAATTTCGATTGCTTCTCTATAGAGTCTTGGATAGTATGAAGAGGAGGCGCAAAGAACTTGTGTGTCTTCGAATTTTATTCGGTGGTCTTCATTGTTTAGTGTGTGGTCTGCAACTGCGGATTTTTTCGTATGTCCGAGTCGACAGTTGGCTTTGTGTTCTTTGATTCTTGTGTACACTAAGTTCTTCGGGGGTATACCGCATTCCCTGTACCTGTGGAAGTATCTACATCGGAACAACCAAACGCTCCGTAAACACAAGAATCAAAGAACACAAAGCCAACTGTCGACTCGGACATACGGAAAAATACCGGTTCTTCAAAACACTAAACGGCTCGATTACAATAACAAAACTGAATCAAGGGAATGTGACCAATCACCGACCAGCTCTGATATACGCCCCGCCCACCATAGCGTATATAACCTGCGCCCGCGACAGACTAACCACCAGCCTTCGAGAAGCCGACAAACAGTCAACATCTCCTGAAGATGCCATCCACTCGAGATGGCGAAACGTCGAGAACGAATTTCCAACGACGACGGCCGAACAGCCCGAAAGCACACCCACCATTGGACGATGGCCGCGAAAGCCTTTCACAATTTGTACGACGCCTCTACGGGGAGGAAGTTTCCACTCTTCATCTACGCTTGGACGCACTACGCAAGAAGAAAGCGCAACTACTGTCTTCGCTGACTTTCTTTTTACGCTGTCGCGATGAGAAGGTCACGCCGAAATTCCTAGATCGCAACTCGCACGCACAGACAAGGAACTACTCTCAATTTTCACCTATCAAACACCATGCACAAATCAGACTGGGACAAAATTGATGCTATTTCCTACAGATCCATGGAAAACGAACACCACAGAAGTACGGAGAGGCAGAAAACCAAATACCAGAGACTAACTGACGACAACAATAAACGGGATAACCAGCAGCCCATCCTTGATTCTACAAAAACTGTCATCAACTTATCGGACCGCCCGCTTTCTCAAAATGAAGTCTCAGTACTCTCTTAGGGGGGGAACTTTGCTGTTGCACCTAGAGAGGTTCCCAAGGAGGAAATAATTGCCAACTTAGAATCTGCTATTAGAAAGTTGCCCGAAGATCAGGCAGAAGAAATACGCACGGAGTGTTCACAGATTTTGCGAAAAGCCAAACCACCAAAACGCAACATTACAAGGATGGAAGAAAAAGCCATTAAGGATCTCAACAAGGGCGAAAACATTCTGATACTGCCTGCCGACAAAGGAAACGCCACTGTAGTATTGAACAGGGATGACTACAACAGAAAGATAGCCGTGTTAGCCCGCGGATAGAAAACGCTAAATGCAGTGGACTGTAAATATTTTAATTAATGATATCGCGAGCAAACATAAATATTGATATGAAATTACGAAATAATCAGACGTCCATAGGTAAAATTGTTGGAACCACACAACGGTAATCAGATAAGTGCACTCACCTCCTTTGCAGCCAAATTCTCCTCGTTTCCAAGGGGCCCCTGAAGGATCTAATGATGTCACCACGTAGCTGAAGGGTTGAAGTTTCTAGTTCTATGCTTCAGTACACAAAATTCGAGCACTTTCAGGTGTAGATATTTGAAATAGTTGGAGAACGAAATTAACACGCCTTTTTCTCTGGGAGATTGACAAGGATCTCCCTGGTTGTTGGTGCGCATGTCCAAATACGCGGAATGCGCTTTGTCCTTCATACAGTTGTGTGTTTTTAAATATATATATAAACAACCGCGAAATTTAGCGGGAGCTAACATAACTGCCCTCCAAAACACACAAATTTAGAATCTCAACCGGACAGATATAGATATAAGAAAAAGAATCGACCGATAAATATAAATGAATGAAAACAGATAAGTATCGTAAGTTTATTTAGATATAACGAAATCCCGAAAAAAGGCAAAACAAACAAACAAAAATTCAAAAAAAAAAATTAAAAATAAAAAAACCTATTGTAATACCCGGTAAAAGGTAGAAAATTAAAATTACTTTTAATTTGGCAAGAGGCACAGTTTTACAACTGGCCGCTTATAAACACCGGTAACCGTTTTTACCGTCGCAACACGCACCTGACCGTCCCCGCCGGGATGCAGTTCGATGACCCGACCGACCGGCCATTTCAAAGGCGATTGAATGTGATCACTTGTTATGATAACCAAATCATTTAATTTGATATTTGGGGACAAATCAGTCCACTTGTGTCGCTGTTGTAGCGTATGCAAATACTCTATAGAATACCGTTTCCAAAAATCATTATGTAGTTTTTGGATTAGTTGCCATCTCGAGAGCCGATTTAGGGGAACCTCGGACAAATCTGACTCCGGAATTTCTGAATTAAGGGGTTCAAGTGTCAAAAAATGCCCAGGGGTAAGAGGTTGAAGATCGTGTGGGTCTGAAGAGGCAGGAGATAAAGGGCGACTATTCAGTACGGCTTCTATGCGACAGGTAAGGGTGGACATCTCCATGATAGACAACTTCTGGTCGCCGACGACTCGTACAAAGTGAGTTTTAAAACTTTTGACGCCAGCTTCTGCCAGGCCATTGAAATGTGGACTGAGAGGAGGTCCCAGATGCCAACGAATAGAAAGTCTGGTGGCAGCACTTCTTGCGTAATCCAGTAATTGGTTACGAAACCCTATAAAATTACTGCCTTGATCTGACCAGCATTGCGTCACGCTTCCGCGTCTGGAAATGAATCGATGGAATGCTCCTATGAACCCTTCGGTGGACAGTTCCATGGTTAATTCCAAATGCACGCAATGTGTGGCCGTACAGACAAACACACAGACATACGATTTGAAAGCTTTACAACCACGGTAACGATGAGGAATCACAAAGAAAGGTCCACAAAAGTCGATAGCTACACTCGAAAAAGGTTTTAGTTGATTGATTCGATGAGCGGGAAGTGAACTCATTATGGGCGGTCTATAGGGTCTAGGGTTGATTCTAAAACATTGCAAGCACTTGGATATGGTTCTTTGAATTGCCCGTCTGGCAGATAATATCCAAAATTGCTGTAAAAGCAGATTATGTAATGTTTTAACCCCAGGATGAAGATATTGTCGATGAGCGGACTCGATAAGAAGAGTAGTTAAACGATGGTCACTCGAAAGTAAGACGGGGTGTTTTGCAGAATAAGACAAAAGGTCAGATTTTTGTAATCTGCCACCGACTCTAATGATATTATTCTCATCAAGAAAAGGTGAAAGTTTTCGCAAAGGTTTCGGTATTGGTTTATCCTTAGATAACGCGGAAAAAAGCTCAGAAAAACAAGAACCTTGCACGCGTTTGATAAGAAGGTGTAACGCACTTTGCATCTCACCGGTGGTAGGAAAAACAATATTCTCCAAAATAACTTTTTGGTCCGGCGGCTTAGTGGGTTTTTGATAGGAATGGTTTTGAAAAAGGTTAACTATTCGAAGGACATAACAAATGATACGTTGAATTTTTGATATAGAGGAATATTTGATAAGAAGCTGATCTAAGAAGTTGACATCAATTATCGCATTGCAACAGACTTTTGGCTTTTCCTCCAGATTAATATCTCCGAAATCAATCGGCATTTTTGATTTATGAAAATCGGGCCATTCGTTTTCGGGAGACCACAAAAACGACGGTGCGTTCCACCACATGTCATGTGACATGAGCTGTGAAGGGGTGGCCCCTCGTGATGCAATATCGGCTGCATTCAAAGCAGAAGGAATGTAGCGCCACGAGTTTGAGGGAATGATTTCTTGGATTCTACTGACTCGATTTCCAACAAAGGTTTGCCAGCGATTAGGAGGGGATGAAAGCCAGTGCAATACGACTTGCGAATCGCAGAAAGTAACGATATTTGTAAAAGTTATTTTTCCTTCATAGCTAGATAAAACGAAGTCAATTAATTCGCTTAAAAGAAATGCGCCTAGGAGTTCTAGCCTAGCCAAAGTTTGTGACTTTATAGGCGCGACCCTAGATTTTGCAGATATGAGAGAAACAGATATATTGTTTTCCTCTTCTACACGAAAATATACGACGCCTGCGTAGCCTCGAATTGAAGCGTCACAGAAGCCGATGATTTGACAGGTATTGGTTTTTGACAGTTTGATTTGTCGGGGTAATTGAAAATTGGAAAGAAGCGGGAATTCAGAACGAAGTTTGTTCCAAGAGTCGATGATAGAAGAATCTGGTTCTTCGTCCCAGCCTATTTTCGATATCCACAACTGTTGCAAAATAAATTTTGCTTGTAGCAACAAGGGACAAAGAAAACCTAAGGGATCGAAGATTGTTCCTATGATAGATAAAATAGAACGTTTGGTTGGGGATTTGTCCTTCATTCGGCATTGATAAGAAAAAATGTCGTTTTTTGGATGCCATTGAAGTCCTAAAACTTTGATAAAGTGGGGTTCCTCCTTGTCGAAAGAGAGAGGCATTTGACGATCGGACTCTGGCAATGTTGCCAATAACTCAGGACAATTGCTTGCCCATTTTTTAAGTTCAAATCCCCCCGACTTCAACAAATCATTGAGTTCTGTTTGAAGGGAGAGAGCTTCAGAAAGCGAAGGGCTAGTTCCCAAGATATCGTCGATATAGATTGACGTTTTTAGAACAGTACTAGCCATAGGAAATCGTTCCTTTTCTCTCTCTGCCAGCTCATTTAAGGTACGCATGGCTAGAAAAGGTGAGCATGTCATGCCAAAAGTGACAGTAGAAAGTTCCCACACTGAAAGTGGGTCCTGTGGAGAAAACCTCCACAATATCCTTTGATAAGGACGGTGATAAGGATTGATAAGGACTTGACGGAACATCTGTTTGATGTCAGCAATGTAGGCAATAGGATTAAGACGAAACGTAAGGAGTAAAGAAGCAATATCCTTTTGAAGTTTCGGTCCAGATAACAATGTGTCATTGAGACTAATATTTTTTGGGGTGACTGCTGAACAATCCCAGACTACCCTTAATTTTGTACTCAAGCTTTCCGGCTTTAATACGCAATGATGGGCTAAAAAACACGATACGTCGACCTTTGGTTGACTAGATAAAACTAAACTCATATGATTAGAATCGATATAGTCTTGCATGAAACTTGAATAGGCAGTGTACAGATCAGGATTTTTGATTAATCTATTTTCTAGAAGTAAAAATCTACGATAAGCTTGCGGATAAGTATTTCCTAGGTCAGGGTTTATTTTATCTTTAAACGGAAGATCTACCATGAATCTACCGCTCGGTTGCCGTACTACACTAGCAGTAAAAATTGATTCTGCCTGTTTTTCTTCCTTTGATAAGATTTGTTTTTTAGGCAAATGTTCGATTTCCCAAAACCTAGGGAGAATGACCTCTAAAGGAGGTGAATGACTCGTTAAAAAACAACTGGTTCGTTCCGTAAGACTACCTACTTCGTCAACCTTTCCCATGACGACCCAGCCAAAGATAGTTTCAAGGGCTGAAGGCTGCCCTACCTGTCCAAGAACCCTGCCCTCCTTGAATATCTGTGCGAATAGCTCGCAACCAATAACCAGGTCCACAGGTCTCGATTTGAAATAAGATGGGTCGGCAAGTTTAAGGTTTTGCAAGTGTTTCCACTGATTATCGTTCAAAGAGAATGTAGGCATATTGGAACATAGTTGTGGAACAACAATTGCTTCGAAATTAAGTAAAGGAGTGACTTGTCCTTGTGGCTTAATGTGACATTGAACGAGCCCTTTTGAAGTGAAAGAAGACATCTGATTTAATCCGAATATTTCAGTGGTGTAACTTCGCCTAGGAAGATTAAGACGCTGAATACACTTTTCACTGATGAATCCTGTCTGTGATCCAGAATCAAGCAGTGCCCTTACAGGTTGAAAATTTCCGCAACCGTCCATAACATCTATTATGGCGGTGCATAAAAGAAAGGTACCTGAAGGTCCTGAGGAATTTAATGACACATGAAGATTATTGACAGGTGGTGTGTGAATGACAGGACTAGTATCTTGGCTTCCAGACTCTTGATTAGTTTCTAAGATGTGAGTTAAAGTGTGGTGCCTTTTACTATTGCAAGTCCTGCATGAATATTTTGATTTGCACGTATCTACATTATGCAAGGGATGAAAACACGCTAGACATAATTTTTTCTGTTTGACGAAAGATAGGCGATCGATAGGTGAGAGATCAAGAAATGATTGACATTTCGAAAGCACGAGACCTTGATTACACCGGAAACATTTTATTCCCGTACTCGAATTAGTTGAGGTGCCAGCCAGTCCTATAAAAGGCGAATTGGATGATTTATAGGTAGGCTTTTGCCCAAACTGATTTCGCATAGAATTTGAATTTTGATAGGTAGGCTTTTGCCCAGACTGACTTTGCATAGAATTTGATTTTTGATATATAGGCACCTTTTTTGGTGCTGTTGATTGAGGAAGCGATTCCAAAACTTTACATCTTTTTTCTAGAAATTGAAAAAGTGACTGAAAAGTGGGAATTTCGTTATTAGTATTGGCGTGACTCATTTCGAAATTTGAACGCGTTGGAATATCCAATTTTTCTAATAAAATGAAAAAAATAATAAAGTCCCAACTGTCAACGTCAAAGCTAAGTGATTTTAAAATTTCTAGGGATTCAGAAAAGGTGTCAATTAAATTACGCAATTCTTTAGCTGACTCGTTTTTTAAGGTGGAGTTCATAATTGAGCTTAAAGCATCATTTGCGAGGTCTCGCTTGTTTTGATATCTATTGACTAATTTGTCATAAGCAATTTTATAATTTTGATCAGATAAGCTAATCCCTGATATCAATTTTAAAGGCTCATCCTCGAGATATGAAAATAAATATTGAAGTTTTCGAACGTTACTTAGACTTTGATTTTGATCTATAATGTTATTAAAAAGATCGAAAAAGCTTGGCCATAATTTTTTATCACCTCGAAATATGGGAATACCTAACTCTTTGAGTTTTGGAGTTTCAGATTCGTTTTGTCGAACATATGATCCCGAAAAAGATGGGGCCTCAACCGGAAATATTTTAGAGTAAACCCCCTTACACGCATAAAAATATTTACGAGCTTCTGAAAGGATCGCATCCTGCGTTTTAAATTCCTCATCGTCCGAGTCGTCTAGCAACATAATGACGTCATTATGTGCCAGCATGCATTTATCGAAGGTTTCATCCAAATCGGCATACCTCACTTGAAACTCGTTTCTCGCTCTTTCATCTTTTTCCGCAGTCTGCGACAACACATAACACTCGGTGATCGCAGATAAAAAACCCTTGCGTTTTTGTACGGCTTTTTTGACAGACATGATTTTACCTTTGAAATGACGAAATTGTCGGTAAATATACAATTAACGCTAAATTAATGCTTCTGAAATAGAAAAATGACGAATTGTCGAAAATATGCACTAATTTATCGCAATTGATGAAAATTGTTTTAAATATCGAAATGATATGAAACACCCTAACATATAAATGAGAAATGTTTTTGTTTGTTTTGTTTTGTGGTTCCTTCGCTTTGTTTACTAAATCGAGCACGCAAAAGGCACGTGCACCGCCCGGACGACTTCTCGTTCACTACTCGATTCAAGGCCGTTGTTTGGCTTGGCCACAGATTAGGTAAATAATTATTAATACCGTCGTATGGATTTATTATTTAAAATAATTCGGTCGAAGGAGCACTTTATGTTAGCCCGCGGATAGAAAACGCTAAATGCAGTGGACTGTAAATATTTTAATTAATGATATCGCGAGCAAACATAAATGTATTGATATGAAATTACGAAATAATCAGACGTCCATAGGTAAAATTGTTGGAACCACACAACGGTAATCAGATAAGTGCACTCACCTCCTTTGCAGCCAAATTCTCCTTGTTTCCAAGGGGCCCCTGAAGGATCTAATGATGTCACCACGTAGCTGAAGGGTTGAAGTTTCTAGTTCTATGCTTCAGTACACAAAATTCGAGCACTTTCAGGTGTAGATATTTGAAATAGTTGGAGAACGAAATTAACACGCCTTTTTCTCTGGGCGATTGACAAGGATCTCCCTGGTTGTTGGTGCGCATGTCCAAATACGCGGAATGCGCTTTGTCCTTCATACAGTTGTGTGTTTTTAAAAATATATATAAACAACCGCGAAATTTAGCGGGAGCAACAAGCCGATCTTTTAGAACCCTCAACATACAAGAAGCTAAAAAGAGATCCTACACAACCCGCAATTAAAAAAGTGAATCACTTAATTAAGATTTCTTCATTGGAGGACCCAGTCAAGAAGATGCTATGCCAAAGTGAAGCCCTGACTCCGAGATTGTATGGACTACCAAAAATCCACAAAAACGATGTGCCTCTTCGTCCCATTGTCAGTACTATAGGCTCACCAACATACAAACTTGCGAAACATCTTGCTTCCCTCTTGCAACCCCACATCGGACTAACGGATTCGTATGTAAGAGACTCCACCCACTTTATTGAGAAGATCAAAATATCGTCATGGACGAGAAAGACATCTTAGTTAGCTTTGATGTTGTGTCTTTGTTCACGAAGGTACCTTTGGCCAAGGCAATGAGGGAAGTGGAACACATTTTTCTAAAGGACATCACCGACCTGTTTAAAATCTGCCTAACAAAATCATATTTCACCTTCAATGAACAAATTTATGAACAGATCGATGGAGTATCAATGGGTAGCCCTTTATCGCCAGTGATTGCGACCTTTTCATGGAGAAACTAGAAGAGAAGGCGTTGAATAATGCCCTTCATAAACCCAAAGTCTGGTTTCGATATGTAGATGACACTTTTGTCGTTTGGCCTTACGGTAGAGACAGCCTTAATGAATTTCTCAATCACATTAACAGCATACACCCCAGTATAGAATTTACAATGGAAACAGAGAACAACATAGAATTAGCATTCCTTGACGTACTAGTAACGAGGAAAGAGGGACGACTAGGACATACCGTATACAGAAAACCTACTCACACAGACCGCTACCTAAACAACACATCTAACCACCACCCGTGCCAACGAAAAGGGGTAATAAAAACATTGGTAGAGAGGGCGAAAAGAATCTGCGAACCAAAACATCTAGACAAAGAATTAAACCATCTTAAAAACGCCCTCGTAGCAAATGGATACACTCAAAGCGACATAGATAAATGTATACGACCAAAGCCGAGCACTAGAAGTAACAGTAGCGGTGGACTGAGCAGCCGCGAAGTTACTTCAAGAGCCTTTCTGCCCTACATCCCTAGAGTGACAGATAGGATCGAACGTATTCTGGGAAAACACAACATAAAAACGATCTTCAAGCCATCTAAGAAGATCGAGAACCACATCAGATCTGCGAAGGATATAAGGAACCCACTAAGTTCTTCGGGGGTATACCGCATTCCCTGTACCTGTGGAAGTGTCTACAGCGGAACAACCAAACGCTCCGTAAACACAAGAATCAAAGAACACAAAGCCAACTGTCGACTCGGACATACGGAAAAATCCGCAGTTGCAGACCACACACTAAACAATGAAGACCACCGAATAAAATTCGAAGACACAAAAGTTCTTTGCGCCTCCTCTTCATACTAAACAAGACTCTATAGAGAAGCAATCGAAATTAATAAACACCAGCAGAACTTCAACAGATCTGAAGAAACTCTTAAAATTAACAGAACATGGGTACCGGTTCTTAAAAACACTAAACGGCTCGCTTACAATAACAAAACTGAATCAAGGGAATGTGACCAATCACCGACCAGCTCTGATATACGCCTTGCCCACCATAGCGTATATAACCTGCGCCCGCGACAGACTAACCACCAGTCTTCGAGAAGCCGACAAACAGTCAACATCTCCTGAAGATGCCATCCACTCGAGATGGCGAAACGTCGAATTTCCAACGATGACGGCCGAACAGCCCGAAAGCACACCCACCAAATTGTGGAGAATTTATTAATATGCCATTCACCAAGTTGGAAGGAATGTTGCTGATGATATTGTCTATAATACAAATGTAGAAATGATTCAGCTTGTTTGGTAATTCATTTCTACTTGGTATTATTTCTCCATCTATTTCCACATCTTTTATTTTATTTTGTTTTTCTTCTGGTAAAATTGTCTTTAGTTTTCCACATCATCTTTGTATCTTTTTTACACCCTTCAACTTTTTGTTCGTGATATCTTATTTAATTATCACTTGATTACTCTTTTCCCTATTAAGTGTATGTACCTCTTCCGTTTTCCCCAGTTTATAGTTTCTGTAGCTAGCATTTCTTTGTTTAGCCACCCTCTTCACATTTTCGTTCCACCAGAGGGCTTTTACCGCGGTAATATTTTGACGTCTTTTATTGGTGCTATACTACCTAGAGTTTGATAAATGGTTGAAGTACAAAATAAGCACCTTTCATGTATATCAGCCTGACTGAAAGGCCTATTGATGTTCTCTAATTTTTGTCTTATCAAATGATAATTAAAAATTTTTCCCGTAGTTTTGATGCAAAAAGGAACGCTGCTTTTCGCGCGAATTATCAAAGTATTAACACATATCTAATAGTGATCCCCTATCCTTGGAAATTTCCACATAATTTTTTTTTGCATATCTTTGATGTATTATATGTTTGATGACCTTTTCAGATGAAGTAAAAGCTCTCGCCGGTTGTGACCTGCTGACAATAAGCCCGAAACTTTTGGGAGAACTCGAGAATAGCAACGACCCAGTTCCCCAGAAATTGAGCGCAACTGCCGCTAAAAAAGACCCTGCAGAAAAATTGGAACTTAACGAAGCTACATTCAGATGGCTGCTCAACGAGGATCAGATGGCCACCGATAAACTTTCTGACGGGATAAGAAAGTTCGCAGCCGATATCATCAAGCTAGAAAAAACAATTCAAGCTTTATTGCTAAAGTAAAATAGTTGTTTATTTAACTAGTGGCTAAAACAGTGCTTTTGAGCGGTGTTTTTAATCTGCGAGGAAAATAAAACACAGTTTAGCCACGAGATTACATACTTTTTTTATACCTTCATTAAAAAACAAAAAAATCTGAAAAAAAATAGAAGTGAACTAGAAAAGGTGATTAGCCAATATTAGTTACCTTAATAATTTGATAGTTTTTAGTGCCCCTTAAATTGTACTTACATTTAAATGTAAGAACTGTCAAATTATTTAGGGACACTAGTCAATACAAGGCCAACATAAAAATAGACGAGTCGTTAAATACCGAGATGAATTCCATCAAAGGAGCATGCGCCAAAATTAACGTCAAAATGTCTAATTTAAATTGTTGGCGCGAATACCGGGATTGGCGCGAGATCGAAGAGCTTAACGTATAATAAAAAGCTCAAGGTATAAAATAATGGTCATTTCTAATTTTTAGGTATGATTTTATGAAGGTACCGGGTGGTTTTTTATAACCGGAGCACTCAGCAACTTTATCATTGAAAATAAAGGGCTATAATAAATTGTAGATTTTTTTTGGTTAATTATGATGATGATGAACTTTAAAAGCCAACATACTTTTTTTCTATCCGTCACCATGTACAGGGTGTCCCAAATTCGATGTTTTTGGGGAGTTTCGGGTATTTCTAGAGGGGCTAAAAAAACCTGATCAACCTTTGCGACACTCAAATTTCAAAAGAAGCTTAAAGGTGAAAATCGCATTTTGATATAGCAAGCCGTTTTTAAACTACGGGGTGTTTTTAAAAAGTCTGCATTTTGGGAAGGGGTCTATAACTTGTTTATTTATTAATATTTTTATTTCTGTGAAAACATTCTTTAGACACTTTTTTAAGGGGAATTCAACTGTTAAATTAAATTTCATTTGTCACGTTTAGTTTTTGAGATATCACATAAAATTAATTTTTCTTGATGGGATTAGTGGGTTGTTTTTTTTTATTTTTACCACATATTTTAGTTTGCTTAATGGGTTTAAAATATTTTAATATTATAAAATTATAAAAATAAAAAAATAATAAAGAGGTGATTAAAAAATAAAAATAAAGAAAACAATAAAAAAAAATTAAAATATTGAGTGTGATACATCATTTTAAAGGAAATTTTAGAGAGAGTTTTAGAGTTATTCTGTAAGAAAAATAACAACTTTATGCAATATTTTAAAAACTAAAAGAGGGTAAATAAAAACCGTTTACATCTGTCAATTCTTCAAGAAAAGATCTATAAGAAAGCTATTTACACAAAAGCAAAATGCAGACAAAAACACTCCGTAGCTTAAAAACGGCTTGCTATATCTAAATGTAGTTTTCACCTTTAGGCTTCTCTTAAAATTTGAGCGTCGCAAAGGGGGCTCAGTTTTTTTCTTTCTCCCCTAGAAATACCCGACACCACAAAAAAACAACGAATTTGGGACACCCTGTACAGGGTGTGACAATAAAGTCGATTTTTTGAGAGGGAACACCCTGTATATTTTTGCATTTTAAGATTCGTCTTTTCTTTTTGATTTCAAAAATATACAATATCTATGTGCTACGATTAATATTTTTTGAGGTATATGCAGTATTTCTTCTATATGCATTTCACGTTTATTTTGTTTTGCCATGGGAGTATTGACAAATTTAAATGCGCTAAATCTTCAAAAAAAATGTTTATCGTAGCATAGACATACAGTAGAACCCCGATGACAGTGTTTATTCAAATCATTAGAAGTCAATGATTCAAATTAAATTGGGCACTAAATAATTTGTCACACAACTTGCACGTCACCGGCATTTTCACAGCACAAAAACGACGAATTTTCATCAAAAAGAACTGGGAATTATTAAAGTTTTGCTGTATAAAACCATACTGAAATATCTCTCAGTTGATTGGTTGGCAGAAGTGACAGATCAACGCTTGCGCACGTTTTGGAATTCATCTCGGTATTTAACGACTCGTAAAAATAGAGGCCACGACTCTGAAAAAATCAGCTGTTTTCGGGGGGCTGAATTTTACATTGGGTCTTATGGGAGATCAGATGTTTTTTTATGATATTTTTAAAATGGCACTACAGATTTCCGTGAAATTTCAGTGAAAGATTCTCAGACACCATCCCGATATTCCACCAAACTTTTGTAAGGAGGCAAGATGATTAAAAGGTTAAAATCTTCAAGATTTTGCATTTCTTATTTTGAATTCAAATTACCCGCCATGTACCGCATGCATATTTGACATGTATTTGACATTGTCACATTCGCTTCTGCTTTAAATTTAATTTTTGTGTAATCTAATAAAGCGGCTCCGAAAAATTAAGATTGTAAAAAAATTGTTCTGCAAGAATATAGTAAAAACAATCTCAAAACCAGCTTTAGTTAAAAAAAAATCAAATATTCATGAACCGTCATTCCAACTTCGGCTGTGTCTGGACGTGACCATCAAAATAAAATCAGCCCCCGATGTGACAGTCCTTGGATCGTGGCCCGTCCGTTTTGATCAATGAAATTGAAGGGTCTATGGTTTTGATTGCCCTGGTCAATATTATAGAAAGTGTCGCGTGCAACGTTAATAGAATAACCCCTGATTTATCATATACGTAATAAGTTGCCGTTCACGGTTGACGTTCACGGTTCACAGTTCGTAGACGGATTTTAGCATTTATCGGTTCGGTAATAATAACCTAAAAAAATTGTTTTTTTCATAGTTTTTTTGTTTAAAATTGAGCCTTTAACCTTTTCTGACTTAGCTTTTGTCATACAGAATAAAAATTAAAAGGAAAATAAAAGAATAAACCAACTACGTATGACGTACGTGGCCGACTACGAATCTCTAACGGCGAAAGATAAAGATGAATTATTTCGAACTTTTGCGAACGCTAAGGCCGAACTTTGCCCAACTTTAACGAACGGCAACTTATAAATCAGGGGTAAATCGTTTCTAGATCGTACTGCGAAATCATCACAAACTCGAAATATAATTAGTATAACGGTCAACTTTCGACCCATTATTTTTGATGAAGGTATAAAAAGGTATAATTTTTGAATCATTCCTTTTATTTTACAAAATTTATATTTTTTTGTAGGTTATGTAAGTGCAAGGAATAGTCATAAATAATTTCAAGCATTTTTTTTTATCAAGAAAAAGGTATAAACAGGGTTTACAATTATTATTTTAATTTGTAGGTACGAATTTTATAAGAATTATTGATCAATTTTTAGACATTTATTAAATTTTATCACAGTTATTTAAAAATAGATTTCAACTTTTTACAAATCGTAGATCGTTCGTTGTTTTAATTTCACACCCCCTTTAACTTTTTTAATGTTAATTATAAAATAACAAAACAAAGAGTAAATGTCACCTGAAATTATTCTAGCTGTTCTATATCTTCGGGTTATTAGGGTTTCCAGGCGTAGGGTAACCAGATTTTTTTTTGGTGTAAAATAGTTTATTGTTTTGTCATGTGAAAATATCAGAATAATTTTTTAAAAAATGACGTTTTAATATGCGCATTAACTTGTCGGGTCATTTTGAGGGGAAGTTTTAATATGCTTATTAACTAGTCGGGCCATTTTGGGGGCTTTAGCCCTAGGCCTAATACCTAGATAATAATGCGGAAAATAGATAAAGTAGTAGGAAATATGCCTACAACTCCTAAAGGAGGCGTGGCTGGGAAGGCAAGAGGGCTTAAAAATTTAATGTAAAAAAAAATGCGCCGCAGGCGAAAATTTTAGAAAAATTACGTATTGTTCTAAAAAAATAGCGCCAAAGAAAAAAAAAGTGTAGAGAAGAAAAAATTGTGCTGCAGGCGTAAATGTTTAAAAAATTATACCTACTCTTGGGAAAAAATGGCTCCGCAGGCAAAAATTAAAAAAAAAATAAATGCTTTTCTGAAAAAATATGTTTATACAGTTTATACAATAATAAAAAATACTGGAAATTTGATGAAAATTGTGTCAAAGCCGAAAACTTAAACAATGCGGTACTTTTAGAAAAAAATCGCGCTGCAGAAAATTATTTGTGGAAAGAAACGAAAAATCAATTTTGTTTTTTGAGGGGTTGATTTCAGCTCTAGGGGACCAAAAAAAAACGAAATGTGCTCCAAAAAGCCGGCCGAATATTTTCATTTTGCCCAATAAGTCGGAATTGTCCTGCTTTATCTGGACGGATGGTTACCCTTTTCAATAGTATGTCATCAGGACATTTGACAGTCATAAAACCGTACGAGAAATCCAATATGCGTTTCAGGTCGACATTGTACTGTTATCGGACAGTCGGTTTTCCGCATAGAGAAGGTTTTCCGTTCAATCAGGCCACTTAAATCGGTTTCGGACTCCTCCGAAATAAGGATCAAGGACAGAGGTGCATTAGAAATGACAAAACATTTCTAGTTTACTTCACCTGATAAAAATATACCATATAATTACACAGGGCTATCCCAAGGACTGTACACAGAGTGTACAGTCCTTGGGGCTATCCAAGGCCAACACAAAAATAGAGGCCACGACCCTGAAAAAATCAGCTGTTCTCCCGGGGCTGAATTTTACATTGGGTCTTATGGGAGGTCAGACGTTTTTTTATGATATTTTCAAAATGGCACTACAGATTTCAGCAAAATTTCAGTGGAATATTCTCAGGCACCATCCCGATACTCCACCAAAGGTTTGTAAGGAAGCAACGTGATTAAAAGGTTAAAATCTTCAAGATTTAGCATTCCTTATTTTGTATTCAAATTACCCGCCATTATCACATGCCAACTGTTATATTTGACCAAGGCCAACACAAAAATAGAGGCCACGACCCTGAAAAAATCAGCTGTTCTCCCGGGGCTGATTTTTACATTGGGTCTTATGGGAGGTCAGACGTTTTTTTATGATATTTTCAAAATGGCACTACAGATTTCGGCGAAATTTCAGTGAAATATTCTCAGATCCCATCCCCATCTTCCACCAAACTTTTGTAAGGATGCAAGAAGATTAAAAGGTTAAAATCTTCAAAATTTAGCATTCCTTATTTTAAATTCAAATTACCCGCCATGTACCGCATGCCAACTGTTAAATTTGACATGTATTTGACTTTGTCATCTGTGTTTGTCACATTCGCTTCTATTTTAAATTTAATTTTAGTGTGAGCTTATGAAGCGGCTCTAAAAAATTAAGGATTACTATACATTTTAAAAAAATTGTTCTTCAAGAATATAGTAACAACAATCTTAAAACCGGCTTTATTTTTAACAAAATCAAATATTCTTGAACCGTCATTCCAACTTCAATATTTTAAAGACAATCAGCTGTGTCGTGACGCAACCATCAAAAAAAAAATCAGCCCCGGATGTGACGTCAACATAGTGGAGGATCGTGGCCCGTCCGTTTTGATAGCCCTGATTTGACATGTATTTGACTTTGTCATATGTGATTGTCACATTCGCTTCTACTTTAAACTTAATTTTTGTGTGAGCTAATGAAGCGGCTATGAAAAATTAGGGCTTACTATACATTTAAAAAAAATTGTTCTGCGAGAATATAGTAAAAACAATCTCAAAAACGGCTTTATTTAAAAGAAATCAAATATCCATGAACCGTCATTCCAACTTCAATATGTTAAAGACAATCAGCTCACAGAAAAAAAAGCCGCGGTTCGGTCTGCGTGGCTGCTGTGTCGTAACGTGACCATCAAAAAAAAATCAGCCCCGGATGTGACGTCAACAAAGTGGAGGATCAAATAAATAAATATATAAATTTCACATAAAACTAAAAAATAAATATTTTTCCACAAGTTTCGCCAAAAATATGTGCTAATGCAAGTTGGTTTCAATTTTTAGTATATTTAGTTTATTAGGCAGTCTGTAGTGGTTGATAGTTTGTGAATATAAATTAAATTAATGTTATTTTTTCTGCATTTTAAAGAACTAAAATTACAAATTAATATATTTTGATAATCATATTTAATTTTATTAAAAAAATGTGTAATTAATTAGTGTGGCCGTAATTTTTTTAAATAAAATTTACATACAATAAGCAATTTTGCAAAGTAATTTACAAATTTCTTTTTTCTGTGTGCAACTTTAATTTAGAGCTCTCGAATTCATGCTTTGCCTTCGATCTTTCAATATAATTTTCTTGCATATAAGCATATGACTGAAATAAATAAATAACTACGCCAACAGCATTCATTTTTTTGACTAGTTATTTGGTCGTTCCATCTAACCAAAACAGTTTTGGTATTGGATTGCGCGCCCATTTGAATATATCGTACGGTTATGTGACTGTCGAACCGGATGATTGAACGAAACTAATAGTATCAAGGCTTATAAAATTCTAGAAGATTTCGTATAAAAAGGAATATCAAATCTGTGAGCGGCCCCAAATTGTAATTATTATTTTCGTTGGTCATGACTATCAGATTGGTGTTCTGTGGCTATCAGCTAGAGATGGGCCAACCTGCGATTTTGGTGGAGCAGTGACAAGACGTGACTGCTCCAGTCGCGTCACGGTGACAAATAGCAGTGATTTTTTGGAGCAGTTTAACCAATACACACCTATATGGCGAAATCGCAATCTAGAAAATAGTTCCCTACTCTGCACTGTGCTGCAGCGTAGACACGGCGCGACAGACGGAGCGGGCGGGCATTGCGGGCAAACAGTCACTGTAACTGCTTGGGGTACTCGCGATCGCGACTTTACGCTGCGACGGACGCCGGTGCGGTGGTGACGTGGGGTTTCGGTCGGGGCGTCAGTGCCAGACTGTGACAAAATGTCACTGCTATTTCGTTCGGACTGGAGCAGATGGTGACTGCGACAGACGAGTCACAGTGACAAAGTCACAGTTCGTGAAATCGCAACCCACCTCTACTATCAGCTGATCCCCGTCAAAGTAAATAAAAGCACGACGTAAAATTTTATCTAAAAAATATCAATTTTCCACTTTTTGGAAATAAATCTTTATTTTTAATTAGGTATTTAAAATGGTTAAACCTGTGGCTTACTTAGTAAAAGACGCAGTCCCGAATTACTTAGCCGGTCTTCCCATACCAGACACTTTTGGAGGATGGTTTAGGTTAGGATGTAAGTTTTTTTCAATTATTAAAGGATTTTGACCTACAAATATCATAATTAATTTAATTATTACGTGAGTAGCTTTTGTTGTTTGAAGTGCTTAACACAGATAAAATTAAAATGCTTGTAATGGTATTATATAAAAATGTTATTTCATTGTCTAGGCTAAGAATGGCAGGATATCCAAAGCAATAAAAAGCACATTTCATAGGATTATTTTTTTTAGTTAAAGACTGGCTTGCCTTAGTGCCCCCTACTGCAGCTTTAGCTGGCTTTACCTACCTTACCTATAAAGCCTTCTGTCCTAGAGCCAGCAGCAATCGACCAGGCAGAAAAAACAACACAATTCAGTTAAATAATCCCAAAGTTGTTGATGCTGTAGATGTTGAGGACATTGCAGAGAAGGCAGCATTTTGTAGGTGCTGGAAGAGTAAAAATGTAAGGGGCAATGTTTGAGTCATTTGTAGCATGATATTGATAGCCTTATTATTAAGATAATTATTCCTTGACATTAATGTTTAACTATCTTTACTGATGCAAAATGTTTTAATTTTTAGTGGCCCTACTGTGATGGGAGCCATGCAACTCACAACAAAGAAACTGGTGATAATGTTGGACCTCTTCTGATTAACAAGAAAAAATAAATGAAATCAAAAAGGCCTACAGTTTTTTTTTGTAGTTAGGATTCAAACAGTAGTGATGGTTAAATAAATACTGTAGATAAAAATCAATTATTTTAACAGTAATATTGGCTACAGGGATAGTTTTTTAATTTTTTGTAACTGAAGTTAATAACCTTTATTAAATTGTTTTCTTTATTTTAAAGAAATATTTATTAATAAAACCTTCAAGAAAATTATAAATGATCGAAAATTTATTTAAAATCTCTTTCTTAAATAAAATATAATCCTTGTTTGATGGAGATTCCATCATATTAGGACAAATTCAAAAATATATATTATATATTTTTTAGCCAGTCCAATCCTGTGTTGCAAAAAACGTCAAGACCACGTACGTCTTAAATATATCTGTACCGCTAAAGTGTATTAAAACCATTAATGAAAAATGACTGCCACAAGGGTTCCATCCATGGGGGTATGAACTCTTGAACAAGTGAAAAGGAGTACTCCCTCAAAATCGGGTGAAAGTCAAACTGCGCACTTGATTTCCGCATTTCTATTGGTCCTCGCTCGGATTTCGAGGAGTCGCTCTTCAGGGAGATTTCAAGAATTAATACTGCTGAAACATATTGGATTAAATTGAATCCAAACATATATTGCTTGGATTGAAAAAGTAGACGCTTTTAATAAAATTTTAAAGGGACTGCTTTCAAATGACGTTGACAATTTGTCAATGCCGTGATTTGATGTAGGAGTTAACTTTTATTTTTGAATTAAATTTAAGAAAAATCTTTGTATTTTGGAACTTTTGGAAAGCGTTGTTTGTTAGAGATTTATTCTTATTTACATAATCTGTGGTTGGAGATTCCATCAGACAGCGTTTAAAAGTTATTTAGTCCAAGGTAACTAACAATGGGTATTTTTAGGCTTAGAAAAGAGATGGCGCTGAGAGCGCAGCACCCATTAGTTTTGTTCCATTAACGCATGCGACGGTCATAAAACGGTACGAAAAGTCCTTTTTGCGTTCCAGATCGACGTTGTACTGGTATCGGACAGTCAGTTCCGTTCCATCAAGTAACCTAAACTGGTTTCGGACTCCTCTGAAATACAAGGATTGCAGACAGGCGCATTAAAATCGCGGAAAAATTGTATGTAAAACACACACATTTCTAGTTTACATCACCTGAGATAAAAATATACCATAAAATTACATTAAATTTACGTTTGAGAAAATTCAAACAGTGAATAACCCACAAAATTAAATTTTTTGTCAAAATAAATTGAGTTTCAGAACCAATTTTAATACATGACAAAATGCCGGGTAAGCCACGTAAATATAGAAATATTTTTTAAATTTCCAAAAAAAAATTGTGCAACATCTGCAGCATATGTTGATTTTTTTGCAAGAGCCTCTTAATTTTTATTACTATAGGTGTTAGCTCCCGCTAAATTTCGCGGTTGTTTATATATATTTTTAAAAACACACAAATGTATGAAGGACAAAGCGCATTCCGCGTATTTGGACATGCGCACCAACAACCAGTGAGATCCTTGTCAATCGCCCAGAGAAAAAGGCGTGTTAATTTCGTTCTCCAACTATTTCAAATATCTACACCTGAAAGTGCTCGATTTTTGTGTACTGAAGCATAGAACTAGAAACTTCAACCCTTCAGCTACGTGGTGACATCATTAGATCCATTCGGGGGCCCCTTGGAACGAGAAGAATTTGGCTGCAAAGGAGGTGAGTGCACTTATCTGATTACCGTTGTGTGGTTCCAACAATTTTACCTATGGACGTCTGATTATTTCGTAATTCATATCAATACATTTATGTTTGCTCGCGATATCATTAATTAAAATATTTACAGTCCACTGCATTTAGCGTTTTTCTATCCGCGGGCTAACATAAAGTGCTCCTTCGACCGAATTATTTTAAATAATAAATCCATACGACGGTATTAATAATTATTTGCAGCCAAATAAGGCGACCTTGTATCGCAGCGTATTGTAAGAGAAAGTCGTCTGCACCGACGACTGCACGTGTCTTTCGCATGCTCAGTGCATGATTCAGTAAACAAAGCGAAGGGATCAAAACAAAACAAAACAAACAAAACAAAAGTTCAGTGGTGTTTCATATCATTTCGATATTTAAAACAATTTTCATCAATTGCGATAAATTAGTGCATATTTTCGACAATTCGTCATTTTTCTATTTCAGAAGCATTAATTTAGCGTTAATTGTATATTTACCGACAATTTCGTCATTTCAAAGGTAAAATCATGTCTGTCAAAAAAGCCGCGCAAAAACGCAAGGGTTTTTTATCTGCGATCACCGAGTGTTATGTGTTGTCACAGAACGCGGAAAAGGATGAAAGAGCGAGAAACGAGTTTCAAGTGAGGTATGCCGATTTGGATGAAACCTTCGATAAATGCATGCTGGCACATAATGACGTCATTATGTTGCTAGACGACTCGGACGATGAGGAATTTAAAACGCAGGATGCGATCCTTTCAGAAGCTCGTAAATATTTTTATGCGTGTAAGGGGGTTTACTCTAAAATATTTCCGGTTGAGGCCCCATCTTTTTCGGGATCATATGTTCGACAAAACGAATCTGAAACTCCAAAACTCAAAGAGTTAGGTATTCCCATATTCCGAGGTGATAAAAAATTATGGCCAAGCTTTTTCGATCTTTTTAATAACATTATAGATCAAAATCAAAGTCTAAGTAACGTTCGAAAACTTCAATATTTATTTTCATATCTCGAGGATGAGCCTTTAAAATTGATATCAGGGATTAGCTTATCTGATCAAAATTATAAAATTGCTTATGACAAATTAGTCAATAGATATCAAAACAAGCGAGATCTCGCAAATGATGCTTTAAGCTCAATTATGAACTCCACCTTAAAAAACGAGTCAGCTAAAGAATTGCGTAATTTAATTGACACCTTTTCTGAATCCCTAGAAATTTTAAAATCACTTAGCTTTGACGTTGACAGTTGGGACTTTATTATTTTTTTCATTTTATTAGAAAAATTGGATATTCCAACGCGTTCAAATTTCGAAATGAGTCACGCCAATACTAATAACGAAATTCCCACTTTCAGTCACTTTTTCAATTTCTAGAAAAAAGATGTAAAGTTTTGGAATCACTTCCTCAATCAACAGCACCCAAAAAGGTGCCTATATATCAAAAATCAAATTCTATGCGAAATCAGTTTGGGCAAAAGCCTACCTATAAATCATCCAATTCGCCTTTTATAGGACTGGCTGGCACCTCAACTAATTCGAGTACGGGAATAAAATGTTTCCGGTGTAATCAAGGTCACGTGCTTTCGAAATGTCAAACATTTCTTGATCTCTCACCTATCGATCGCCTATCTTTCGTCAAACAGAAAAAATTATGTCTAGCGTGTTTTCATCCCTTGCATGATGTAGATACGTGCAAATCAAAATATTCATGCAGGACTTGCAATAGTAAAAGGCACCACACTTTAACTCATATCTTAGAAACTAATCAAGAGTCTGGAAGCCAAGATACTAGTCCTGTCATTCACACACCACCTGTCAATAATCTTCATGTGTCATTAAATGCCTCAGGACCTTCAGGTACCTTTCTTTTATGCACCGCCATAATAGATGTTATGGACGGTTGCGGAAATTTTCAACCCGTAAGGGCACTGCTTGATTCTGGATCACAGACAGGATTCATCAGTGAAAAGTGTATTCAGCGTCTTAATCTTCCTAGGCGAAGTTACACCACTGAAATATTCGGATTAAATCAGATGTCTTCTTTCACTTCAAAAGGGCTCGTTCAATGTCACATTAAGCCACAAGGACAAGTCACTCCTTTACTTAATTTCGAAGCAATTGTTGTTCCACAACTATGTTCCAATATGCCTACATTCTCTTTGAACGATAATCAGTGGAAACACTTGGGAAACCTTAAACTTGCCGACCCATCTTATTTCAAATCTAGACCTGTGGACCTGGTTATTGGTTGCGAGCTATTCGCACAGATTTTCAAGGAGGGCAGGGTTCTTGGACAGGTAGGGCAGCCTTCAGCCCTTGAAACTATCTTTGGCTGGGTCGTCATGGGAAAGGTTGACGAAGTAGTTAGTCTTACGGAACGAACCAGTTGTTTTTTAACGAGTCATTCACCTCCTTTAGAGGTCATTCTCCCTAGGTTTTGGGAAATCGAACAATTGCCTAAAAAACAAATCTTATCAAAGGAAGAAAAACAGGCAGAATCAATTTTTACTGCTAGTGTAGTACGGCAACCGAGCGGTAGATTCATGGTAGATCTTCCGTTTAAAGACAAAATAAACCCTGACCTAGGAAATACTTATCCGCAAGCTTATCGTAGATTTTTACTTCTAGAAAATAGATTAATCAAAAATCCTGATCTGTACACTGCCTATTCAAGTTTCATGCAAGACTATATCGATTCTAATCATATGAGTTTAGTTTTATCTAGTCAACCAAAGGTCGACGTGTCGTGTTTTTTAGCACATCATTGCGTACTAAAGCCGGAAAGCTTAAGTACAAAATTAAGGGTAGTCTGGGATTGTTCGGCAGTCACCCCAAAAAATATTAGTCTCAATGACACATTGTTATCTGGACCGAAACTTCAAAAGGATATTGCTTCTTTACTCCTTACGTTTCGTCTTAATCCTATTGCCTACATTGCTGACATCAAACAGATGTTCCGTCAAGTCCTTATCAATCCTTATCACCGTCCTTATCAAAGGTTATTGTGGAGGTTTTCTCCACAGGACCCACTTTCAGTGTGGGAACTTTCTACTGTCACTTTTGGCATGACATGCTCACCTTTTCTAGCCATGCGTACCTTAAATGAGCTGGCAGAGAGAGAAAAGGAACGTTTTCCTATGGCTAGTACTGTTCTAAAAACGTCAATCTATATCGACGATATCTTGGGAACTAGCCCTTCGCTTTCTGAAGCTCTCTCCCTTCAAACAGAACTCAATGATTTGTTGAAGTCGGGAGGATTAGAACTTAAAAAATGGGCAAGCAATTGTCCTGAGTTATTGGCAACATTGCCAGAGTCCGATCGTCAAATGCCTCTCTCTTTCGACAGGGAGGAACCCCACTTTATCAAAGTTTTAGGACTTCAATGGCATCCAAAAAACGACATTTTTTCTTATCAATGCCGAATGAAGGACAAACCCCCAACCAAACGTTCTATTTTATCTATCATAGGGACAATCTTCGATCCCTTAGGTTTTCTTTGTCCCTTGTTGCTACAAGCAAAATTTATTTTGCAACAGTTGTGGATATCGAAAATAGGCTGGGACGAAGAACCAGATTCTTCTATCATCGACTCTTGGAACAAACTTCGTTCTGAATTCCCGCTTCTTTCCAATTTTCAATTACCCCGACAAATCAAACTGTCAAAAACCAATACCTGTCAAATCATCGGCTTCTGTGACGCTTCAATTCGAGGCTACGCAGGCGTCGTATATTTTCGTGTAGAAGAGGAAAACAATATATCTGTTTCTCTCATATCTGCGAAATCTAGGGTCGCGCCTATAAAGTCACAAACTTTGGCTAGGCTAGAACTCCTAGGCGCATTTCTTTTAAGCGAATTAATTGACTTCGTTTTATCTAGCTATGAAGGAAAAATAACTTTTACAAATATCGTTACTTTCTGCGATTCGCAAGTCGTATTGCACTGGCTTTCATCCCCTCCTAATCGCTGGCAAACCTTTGTTGGAAATCGAGTCAGTAGAATCCAAGAAATCATTCCCTCAAACTCGTGGCGCTACATTCCTTCTGCTTTGAATGCAGCCGATATTGCGTCACGAGGGGCCACCCCTTCACAGATCATGTCACATGACATGTGGTGGAACGCACCGTCGTTTTTGTGGTCTCCCGAAAACGAATGGCCCGATTTTCATAAATCAAAAATGCCGATTGATTTCGGAGATATTAATCTGGAGGAAAAGCCAAAGGTCTGTTGCAATGCGATAATTGATGTCAACTTCTTAGATCAGCTTCTTATCAAATATTCCTCTATATCAAAAATTCAACGTATCATTTGTTATGTCCTTCGAATAGTTAACCTTTTTCAAAACCATTCCTATCAAAAACCCACTAAGCCGCCGGACCAAAAAGTTATTTTTGAGAATATTGTTTTTCCTACCACCGGTGAGATGCAAAGTGCGTTACACCTTCTTATCAAACGCGTGCAAGGTTCTTGTTTTTCTGAGCTTTTTTCCGCGTTATCTAAGGATAAACCAATACCGAAACCTTTGCGAAAACTTTCACCTTTTCTTGATGAGAATAATATCATTAGAGTCGGTGGCAGATTACAAAAATCTGACCTTTTGTCTTATTCTGCAAAACACCCCGTCTTACTTTCGAGTGACCATCGTTTAACTACTCTTCTTATCGAGTCCGCTCATCGACAATATCTTCATCCTGGGTTTAAAACATTACATAATCTGCTTTTACAGCAATTTTGGATATTATCTGCCAGACGGGCAATTCAAAGAACCATATCCAAGTGCTTGCAATGTTTTAGAATCAACCCTAAACCCTATAGACCGCCCATAATGAGTTCACTTCCCGCTCATCGAATCAATCAACTAAAACCTTTTTCGAGTGTAGCTATCGACTTTTGTGGACCTTTCTTTGTGATTCCTCATCGTTACCGTGGTTGTAAAGCTTTCAAATCGTATGTCTGTGTGTTTGTCTGTACGGCCACACATTGCGTGCATTTGGAATTAACCATGGAACTGTCCACCGAAGGGTTCGTAGGTGCATTCCATCGATTCATATCCAGACGCGGAAGCGTGACGCAATGCTGGTCAGATCAAGGCAGTAATTTTATAGGGTTTCGTAACCAATTACTGGATTACGCAAGAAGTGCTGCCACCAGACTTTCTATTCGTTGGCATCTGGGACCTCCTCTCAGTCCACATTTCAATGGCCTGGCAGAAGCTGGCGTCAAAAGTTTTAAAACTCACTTTGTACGAGTTGTCGGCGACCAGAAGTTGTCTATCATGGAGATGTCCACCCTTACCTGTCGCATAGAAGCCGTACTTAATAGTCGCCCTTTATCTCCTGCCTCTTCAGACCCACAGGATCTTCAACCTCTTACCCCTGGGCATTTTTTGACACTTGAACCCCTTAATTCAGAAATTCCGGAGTCAGATTTGTCCGAGGTTCCCCTAAATCGGCTCTCGAGATGGCAACTAATCCAAAAACTACATAATGATTTTTGGAAACGGTATTCTATAGAGTATTTGCATACGCTACAACAGCGACACAAGTGGACTGATTTGTCCCCAAATATCAAATTAAATGATTTGGTTATCATAACAAGTGATCACATTCAAACGCCTTTGAAATGGCCGGTCGGTCGGGTCATCGAACTGCATCCCGGCGGGGACGGTCAGGTGCGTGTTGCGACGGTAAAAACGGTTACCGGTGTTTATAAGCGGCCAGTTGTAAAACTGTGCCTCTTGCCAAATTAAAAGTAATTTTAATTTTCTACCTTTTACCGGGTATTACAATAGGTTTTTTATTTTTAATTTTTTTTGAATTTTTTGTTTGTTTGTTTTGCCTTTTTTCGGGATTTCGTTATATCTAAATAAACTTACGATACTTATCTGTTTTCATTCATTATATTTATCGGTCGATTCTTTTTCTTATATCTATATCTGTCCGGTTGAGATTCTAAATTTGTGTGTTTTGGAGGGCAGTTATGTTAGCTCCCGCTAAATTTCGCGGTTGTTTATATATATTTTTAAAAACACACAACTGTATGAAGGACAAAGCGCATTCCGCGTATTTGGACATGCGCACCAACAACCAGTGAGATCCTTGTCAATCGCCCAGAGAAAAAGGCGTGTTAATTTCGTTCTCCAACTATTTCAAATATCTACACCTGAAAGTGCTCGATTTTTGTGTACTGAAGCATAGAACTAGAAACTTCAACCCTTCAGCTACGTGGTGACATCATTAGATCCATTCGGGGGCCCCTTGGAACGAGAAGAATTTGGCTGCAAAGGAGGTGAGTGCACTTATCTGATTACCGTTGTGTGGTTCCAACAATTTTACCTATGGACGTCTGATTATTTCGTAATTCATATCAATACATTTATGTTTGCTCGCGATATCATTAATTAAAATATTTAGAGTCCACTGCATTTAGCGTTTTTCTATCCGCGGTCTAACAATAGGGCAGTGCGGAATGTTGTAGGTATACCACATGGAAAAAATCTATACTGACCATAGGGTAGCCTGCTTGGAAAAAGAAAAACTAGTTTAGCAGGTGATAGAGAGGTGTTGATTTTCGTTTCTTTTGAATACTCCGTTACTAATCGTTACTTGACTACTAATTAATTTTGTATATTTGTTCTTACCGTTAATTTGATTCCTGTAACTGTATTCAATTCAATCAGACAATTAGTGCAAAATTCTCGGACTGTCGTTAATTTGAAGATAATTTACTTGTAGGTATATTTTTGTTGTTGATATTATGGAAATATTCAATTGAAATATTGAATTTGCTGGCTAAAATTTAAAAAATAAAGGTAGAAATTATGTCGAAACTGTCCTGTGTACATCTTTGTTTTAAAAATCTAATGCCTTACATACTAAGAAAAACAAAATCTAAAAATAAATAAAAATAGAGACAAATACTAAAATAATCGAAGTAACGAAAGTAATTATTTAATTTTCGGATCGGTATTCGTTACTCCGTTATTTGTCGAGTAACGAGTACTCTAGTAACGAATAGTTACTTTTTCAACACCTCTAGCAGGTGATTGTATAGGAATAGAAACATAAGCCTTCTTAAAAGTATCACGATCTCTATTTCTTAAAAATGAATAAAATCGCAAAAACCTTGTGAATATTAAGGCTTTTTATAATATGTAGGTAATTTCACAAATATTTTGAAAAAATCAAATTAGAAAATACAAATAAATAAATATATAAATTTCACACAAAACTTGTGATATTAGAAAAAAATTAATATTTTTTCAAAAGTTTCACCCAAAAGTATGTGCTAATGTAAGTTCGTTTTAATTTTTGGTATATTTAGTTTATTAGGCAGTCTGTAGTGGTTTATAGTTTGTTAATATAAATTAAATTAACGTAATTTTATCTGCATTTGAAAGAACTAAAATTAAAAATATATTATGATAATCCTATGTAATTGTGTAATCCTTTCTGTGAGCAACTTTAATTTCGTGCTCTCGAATTCATACGTTTTCTTTTAGTCACGTGACTTTGAATTTAACTCTCTCGCATATGATCACATGCCTGAAGTAAATCGAACAGCTTTCGCTTTTTGGACAGTTATTTGGTCGTTCCATCTAACCAAAACCGTTTTAAAACAGTCCTCGTACTGCATTGCGCGCGCATTGTGATTTTTTGGACGGTTTTATGACCGTCGAACTGTTTGATGGGATCCGTGGAACAAGCACGGATCACCTTTTGTTAGGTGATCCGTGGAATAAGTAGCCCAATGAAATTCCTTCTTTTTCTAAAGAAGTAGCCTCTTCTCAATTTATCCAAGCCATACGTTTGGGTGCATTTAAAATCCAACCAGGGCTATCAAAACGGACGGGCCACGATCCTCCACTTTGTTGACGTCACATCCGGGGCTGATTTTTTTTTGATGGTCACGTCACGACACAGCTGGTTGTCTTTAAAATATTGCAGTTAGAATGACGGTTCATGAATATTTAATTTTTTTTAAAATAAAGCCGGTTTTGAGATTGTTTTTAGTATATTCTTGCAGAACAATTTTTTTTAAATGTATGGTAATACTTAATTTTTCAGAGGTGCTTCATTAGCTCACACTAAAATTAAATTTAAAACAGAAGCAAATTTGACAAACACAGATGACAAAGTCAAATATATGTCAAATATAACAGTTGGCATGCGGTCCATGGCGGGTAATTTGAATTCAAAATAAGGAATGCTAAATCTTGAAGATTTTAACCTTTTAATCATCTTGAATCCTTACAAAAGTTTGGTGGAATATGAGGATGGTGTCTGAGAATATTTCACTGAAATTTCGCGGAAATCTGTAGTGCCGTTTCGAAAATATCATAAAAAAACGTCTGACCTCCCATAAGACCCAATGTAAAAGTCAGCCCCCGGAGAACAGCTGATTTTTTCAGGGTCGTGGCCTGTATCTTTTTGTTGGCCTTGATCCAACATGCGGCATGTTTGTAGAGGCCCTTTTCCAGTACAGATATATAAGAAGTACGTGGTCCAGACCAAAACAATTTTTTTGCACATCTAACTTATACAAAGATACCTGGAATAGTTCGAGTTATATTGCTATCTTTTTTTAACCTGCAGGTTTCAAAAGATAAGGTGAAGAACTTTCTTGAAATCTTAAGGCTTTGAGGTCACCTGGGTGACTTTAATAATTATTTTGTCTTTGTTTATTACGCGTTAAATAAAGACAGGTTATATTGATTTCAGCTAGACTGAACCGCCTGTCAAACTTTATCATTTTAAGACTTCAGACGAGAATCCTTTCAAGTTCCTGCAATGTATTAAAAAAAGAGAGAAACGTATTTGTCTGATTATCGGTTTTTTTGACGTTTTTCCGCCGTTCACAAGTGCTGCCGCAAGCGGAAAACAGGCTGAACTTCTCAGTAATGGACGAGGTTATGTAGAAGTGTGAAGTTTTGTGCGAAAAAACAAGAAAAAACTAAACAAAATCGATGCATCGCGGGTATGGCTGAGGAGTTATTGGTGGTACTAAATCGTAGTGAAAACTCGGGCTTCGGATTTAGTTTGCTGGGAAAACCAGGACTGCCTCCGATCATTTACAATATTTTGGACGATTCTCCGGCAGCTGAAAGTGGTGAGGTAAGTAGATACAACAGCCATTTGCACTTGTTTTGACAGTTTATTTTAATTAATATTAATTAATTGTTTAAAGTCATAATTTAATAAACAGTCTAATAAACAAATAAGTGTCTTTATTTTGCAATAAATTCTCTGACATAGTTTTACAACAAAGTGTGAACAAAGCAATTTTTGTTACAACTGTTCAAGTCCTTTTCATAGATTTTTTAACCCCCAAAACGAATGCAAGTAAAGAGGGGTCTTCCAAATTTGAACCCTCATTTGAGCCTTTTGTCTGAGCCCAAGTAGCACTCAAACAAAGTAAGTACTCATTTTGAATAATTTTTTTTTGGGAACATATTTATCTCAATATTTATCAAGGAGCCATGTAGCTAAACATTTGGTAAAAGTTGGCTTACCAAGTTCAGATAGTTTTAGATTTTTATGTAGGGTCAATTTAAATTTTTTGATCTGGGTCCTCCCCCAGTTTTATATAAGTATTCTGTGGTAGTTTCTGGGGTGAGTCTCATATCTTCTCATGTTACCCTCTGGTTAATGACAGGGTTTTACACCATCAAAAATCACACAGTATTACAGAAATTTTGAATTAAGTACCCAATTTAAATTACTTATTTACTTGTTCAATGAGTGTTTTAATGAGCAGTCTATAAATAACATGTGGTGTGCCTTGACCAAAAGAAATGTTTTTTTTTTTAAATCATTCGGTGAGTTATTTTGCAATTAGCAATTACTTAGGACTCCTGAGGGGTACATTACTGCTGCCCACAGTAGGTGTACAAAAAAATGTCTACAGGATGCTACAAAACACTACAGGACCAAGAATTTATTTAAAAGTCCTGTAGGATGGTGTAAAAATTTGGTCAGGTACTCCTTATATTTATAAACTTTGCAATACTGAGGGCAATACTGTTTCAGCTTGACATTGACACATATCTTTCTTGTTCTTTCCTTTACTAGGGGAAAATGACACTGATGTGCCAACATCAGATTGAAAGAGTAACATGGAGTTTGTAAATTAAGAACAATATTTATTTAAAACTAAAAAGTCTAAAAAATTTTTTCAGATTTTCTTTAATAATTCTATGTAGGTAAAATGGTTTTTTTGTTGGTTTTAAAACCATTTAAAACAAGATAAACAAACTTAAAATGGTTTTTGGGGGGTTTTTTGTAATAACTAAGTAATTCTTGGAACTTTTGTGACATTTTTCACATTATTAACTAAAGAGTTAAGTACTTAGGTACCTAATTATTTAGATTTTTTTTTGCATTCTTTAGAGTTTGTTATGTGGTTATTTAGCATTATCTTTTTTTTGGTAATATTTACAATGTATTAGCAAATTTGGAATTTTTGGGCAAAATTATTTAGCATTTTGACAAATAATGTGTCTGTGAAATAACAACTTAAGTCTATTATTTAATATTTACAAATTTAAAAGTTAATTATTCATGCACCAAACTTGCCAAGGTTGTCCCATTAATATGTTATGAATTGTTGTCTCTTACAATTCAATTCAATTGAAATTAAATAAAATAACAGTTAGTTTTCTCTTTCAATATAAACAACACCAAACCTGTTGACCAAGAGTACAGTTTGCTACGACCCCACAAGGCTATAACTGCATTCCATAACTGGTCAAACACATTTTTCATCTATTTTTTTTTTTGTTTGCAAACTATGCAATTCCTTGGGCAGATAACAGTATGGTTTAATTGCTATTTGGTTAATTTAGGGGTGGCTAACCTTTTTGTAAGCTGTGCCACTCGAATTTTATAGTGAAATTAAAAAACCCACTAGCTTTTTATCAAGGATTTTTGTACATGATTATTTTCACAATGATATGTTTTGCACATCAAGTAGGGTAAACTGCCCGGTTAGCCATCCACCACCAGTTTTTGTCCGTTTTGATCCTTTTTGCCATAAAATAAGAAAATGAACTATGTGTGGCCTAATTTAAGTGGGGGTATTTGTTCGAAGGTCCTTTCCCCACCAATTGGTGAAAATCAGATTAAAATTGCGCCAAAAACAACATCAGTGCAACTTTTTCTTTAAGAGCATACACACACTCTCAAAGCTTACTCAATAAATCTTTATTTTTGGTTAGTTGAGGTGCCTGCAGGAAATAGCATATAAGTTGAGTAGTTTTACAAATATAATACATATTTTATGTTTTTTAGTTAGATTAAGATTTTCTAAATCCAAAAATATATCTTTTAAATAAAATTATTAACAATTTGTTTAAAAAAATGGTGGGTCGGCTAACTAGAATAATAAAAAGGCAAATTGAATTATTCGACCGGGCAGTCAAAAACTGGGTTTTTAAGTTTTTGCCTTTGGTTCTCTCTTATGTTGTATTTATTTAAGTTAGATCAATTTTAACAGAAATTGAAGAAAGTTTTTATTATCTACAATCTATGTCCCAGTTCCCGACCGCTTTTTTTAAAATTATATCTTTAGAAATTTTTGGGGGTTGAAATACTGGTATTATTCTAGCTCTTGAAATCTGACCGGTCGAGAAACTGGGTTGCCTTGACCATACTAATTATTTTCTTATTTTTTATGGTCGAAATATAGGTTCTCGACCTTCTTTAAGAGGATTATCTTAAACGATAAATTATGTATGCTTTGTTCTAAAAAGATGATGTGTGAATGTTATAACAGGTTATGATTTGTCTGAGCAATAGAACTCCAGTAAAACAAAGTTTTATCATATACATACATATGTACCTACCTATATTAAACACACATAATATAAATTATTTTAATTACATAGGCATTTTATTATATATTAAGGAAATTTTATGGTACTTGAAGTACCAACCTTTGATGTACTTAGAGTACTTTGTTTTAGTGTACTTGAAGTAGGTACCTCACAAAATCAAGTACAATTTCTACATTGTTATAAATAGTTTAAGTAACAAGAGCCTATATGTAAGTACTGTTCATTTAGTTGTACTTTAAGTAAAGTATCTACTTAAAGTTTACCCTTTTTAGCAATTTTTAACAAAAATATGTCCTTTATAGTGAGGGGAATTTTTTGAGCAGAATTGCCAAAAAAGGATATTTTTACTTCTGTTTCGGGTAGGAGCGGGTGGGAGTACTGCATTTGCATATGGCAAGGCTATTCTTCTCTAGAAACGACGCTTAATGTTTTATCTGCTATTTTTATTAAAAATCATCTGTTTTTAAATTTTAGTCCCTAGTTTGAACGGTTGCTCTTAAATCACGGCAAACATGTGCTTTCAAATTGCCAGTTTTCGACTAGGAGTGGGCGATAAACACCAATGTCTCGTCCACTAAGGGTCGAATAATACCCGGTTCTCGACATTCACACACCTACGGACCCGTTTTTCGACCTAGGAAAACCCCAGTTTTAGACCGGTCGAAAGCTGGATATTTTTGGACGAAATCAGGTCGAAAACTAGGAAAAGTGACAATTTTTGCTTTTTAATTCTCTAGAAACTCCAGCTTTACAGAGTTGTACCTAAAATGAAGTTTTTTTCGTTTTTAAAGCCTTAAGGAATGGTAATTATTCAATTTCAAGAATATAATCCTTTCAGGAGATAAAGATTTAGGGCTATAAACTTGACATTTTCACTAACTGGACGAAAACCGGCCCTTCTACCCTAACTCAGTTTGGATTTCAGCAGGATTTTGATTTCCTGCAAAAACAGTTTAATGAAAATTTTAATAGTTTTTTAATCTTCCTGGAAGTCATAAAATTTATTTTTTAATAAGTTGCACAAAACTTTTATGAAATTCTGATCATATTTTGGCGGTTCATAAAATTTTGCATAGTTTTCAATAAGATATATTTTAGATTTTTTGCTTTATTTTAACCTATTTGGTTCTTTATTTGTGGAAAACTTGGCATGCTACTGTAGAGGGTCAGGCATGCCACACAGAGGCATGTGTGCCACAGGTTGGCCTCTGGGTTGATAAGTTAGTATTCTTCTGATGCCTACACAAAACCAGTTTAAGTGACATGTGACACGATTCCAATGTGAACAACATATGTCAAAATCGTGACTACACCACCTTTTGCAAGCTGAGGGCTTTTTTTTGCTCTAATGACTGGCCTAAAGTTTTATTTCCTAAACCAGAAGAGCATTTACTGACAAGTATTATGTGAATAAAAACCTAAATTTAATACCCAGCCTGCTAAATAAAAATAGAATGAAAATTAAGTGCATATTTTTGATTTATGTCCTTGTATGTTTGACACCAGGGATGTAAACAGTTTTAACAATGTTTACATCAAATATTGGTTGTTGTCGCTTTTAAGAAACATGCACATGTTTTATAAAAGCCTCCAATAATGCGTTATTTATGAAATACAACCTTACAAATAATAGGCACCTTTTATTTGAGGCATTTGCAGTTACCTGGTTTGAACTTTATCCCTTACTTTATTTTTTTAAGGGCGTAGTCAGTGCAAGCACTGAAGCAAGTGTTCCCTTTGAAATGCATGTGCCCCTTAGACTGTTTTTTTTTATCCTGTACTAAATGATAATGCTTGACCAAGTGTTTGACATTACTTGTGGCTGAATAACACAGACTTGAATTCCTTTAATGCCAATTATTAAAATCTATTTTTTATAAAAACTGGTAGGTATGTGTTGTTTGGCAACAGGGTTCACGAACTAACCAAAAGTCATCAATTTTCTGTAAAGTGTGTAAAAAAAAGAAGAAGTACACAGTTTCATTTTTCTGGTGGTTTTTTACTGGTATTGTTTTTTCAATTTTTCTCTAGTTGTTTTTGGAATTTTTTTATTTACGTACAGATAAATAAAAGCTAAAAAAAATAACACATATAAAAATTGTGTCTGCAAAAGTTAAAAATTGGACTTTTAAATATCACATTTAATGTCGCATTAATAAAGGATATACAGTGGAACCTCTCCTTGCAGACACCTCTATTAAGCAGACACTTCCTTTAGGTGGACAAATTTGTTGGAACCAAGCAACCCTATTTAAAATCCACTCCTATAACCGGACACTCTAATAACCGGCCGCGGACAATTTTTTTTGGTTAAAACATTTTGAAACCTCCCTTAACCGTACGCGAACCTCTGACAACGGGACGGAGCGCTGCACAACCTGGGACAAATATTATGTAGTATGTTGGCAACAACTTACTCTGCAACTGGGGAATTACCTCTTTCCTTTTTGATGTGGAGACTAAATACTTCTGTCATATTTACAACATATTTTATTCGGCGGGACTGCTGTCTTTTATTTTTGTTATTCAGTTGGATTGGGTAGTAATAGATCTCTTTGAAATGGCGTCCAGTAAAAAACTTTTTAGTTTACATAAAAAAATGGAAGTTGTTAACGTTTCGGAGAAGGAACATCTATCAGCAATAAGCGGACAAAATTGACGAAACCGTGAGTGTCCGCTTATAGGAGGTTTCACTCATTCAAAAGGTCCCTAATATAACTATTATCTGTAATCGGTTTTCCATTACTAGACCCTGACTTTAAACCTAGGAAGACCTGTAAAGTTAGTTTCTGGTCGTGTATCATACTTTTTTTCAAACTGAGATAAAATACCATAAACATACCCCAATTTTCCAATTTAATTAAATCAAATCAAATCACTTTATTGTCAGAAGATTTCAAAGAAATATTGACATTGTCAGATACAATTAGAGCTTAGAAGAATAGAATAGATTTTATTTACGGATGTGCCATTTTACAACCTTTACAAAAAAATAGACTTATCTTATAAAGTTATTAGTAAGATAAAAATAATCTTAAGTTATTGCAATAAATAATAAAATACCTACTGCACATGAAAACAGAATAAAATACACTATTATTAGGTTTATTTTTCATTATTTTCATTTATATTTTAGATTACTTTAATAGAAATGTCCATACATCAAGCACCTAGGTGACTAAACCTGTATGTGCTGTTGTTGATTTCTACTTTTAAAGTAATCTTTTATGTATAAACTCAATTAATAAAATAGATAAAAAATAGTCAAATAGAAAATACTCTGCCAATATATGGGCCCCTAAGCTCACACTAGGTACTATAGTTATAGTGTACGTGTGAGCTAATATAACTAAAAACTGAAATATATTTTATTCAACTCCGGACTAAATTACCTTTTGTTTGATACCACACAAGCCATGTTTTGACTTAAACTCAAATTTTTGAAATCTACTCCCACCCTTAAAAAAAAACAAAAACTAAAATGTATGTTGTTAAACTCCGGACTCAATTACCTTTCGTTTGATATCACACACGCCATATTTTCACTTAAACTCTAATTTTTAAAATATTCCCCCACCCTTTTTTTAAAATAAATTAAAATATATTTTGTTTACCTGCAGACTCAATTACCTTTCGTTTGATATCACACACGCCATATTTTCACATAAACTCTAATTTTTGAAATCTACCCCCACCCTTTTATTTGGTTTGTGTTCGGTGGATTTCGTTCATTTTTAAATGGGACCATCTCGACCCAAGACCCAGCCTAGGTACCAAATTTTATTATAATCGGCCAAGCGGTTTTTGAGTTATGCGCGTTGGTCGTTACAGACATACAGACAGACATACAGACAGACAGACGGCGCAACAAAAAAGTTTCAACATTATCTGAAACGCAAAGATATATAAACATTTTTGAAATCGGAGCAACTTTTTTTTTCTCGAAAAAATTAGGATCACCATAGCTCACACTACTATAGTATAGTATATGTGTGAGCTAAAAAATCAGTAAAATATCTTGTTAAAATTCAAAAGAAAAAAAGTTAAAAATATAAACGAATAACAAAAAGATTAAACGTTAGTCCAAAAATCATACATAATTTAAAAACTGACCAACTTGAGTAAGAAAGTGATGGTAAAAATGGATTTTATGATCTCTTGGCTCTTCACCAGAAGTATTTCAAAATGACCTGTTTGTAAAGTGTTAAAAAATTGTTCAGAGAGATTGTTTTCCATTCGGTCTAAAAAAAAAGGATATGAACAACCTTTTGCAATAAGGTGTAACTAGACCCGAGACTACAGCCATATTCGTTGTTTAAATTTTAGGGTTAATTTAAATTCACCTCTTGGAAGGGGCGCACATACTTTAGGTAAACAAGTAAAAAAGTTTTAACCTCACACAACTGGACAGCCTTTTTAAGAAATATCACACCATCATGATTATATACCTATTATGTAATTAATTAGTTATGTTGTCACTGATACTCATACATAACACTTATCATTATAAGTAGTTGATGCATATTTTGTTGCCTCGTGACCGATACCGGCCCATAAGGCACTCGCTCTTAAGACACCGGCCCATGAGGGACCAACCCATAAGTCACCGGCCCATAAGTCCCCGCCCGTACGACACCGGCCCACCGGAAATTTTTTAATTTTCCCATATGGCCCTTCCAACCCTGGTTAAAAAAGTTTTCAATATCATGAACTTTGAGGCTGTGTATCTCTACAACAAAAGAGTTTTGAATCATTATATTTGAACTTATTTTGGCTCTTTCTATCATCCAGTAAGTATATAAAACTATAGTTTACTACTTTGATTACTGTGCCAGTGTTTTTTACTTCTTAGGCAGTAATTGCAAAGGAGCTCTTCAAAAACTACAAAATCGAGGCATGTGTATAATACTTAAATGCGAGGGGTGAACAGCTTTCACAATCGGTGTACACATTTCTCACAATCTGTTCACAATCCTTCACAATCACCCACAATCTGTCACAATCTCTCACAACCTCTCACAATCCTTTATAATCTTACCACAATCCCTCACAATCTTACCACAATCCCGCACAATCTTTACACAATCTTAGCAAAAAAAGCACACATTTTGGGGTTAGCTGGTCACCCCTCGGTTATTAAGTAGCAGGGCCGGTAACGGTCTTTCCACAATCTTTGCAAAAGATTGTGGATTTTCACAATCGGTGTACACATTTTGGGTTAGCTGTTCACCCCTCGGTTATTAAGTAGCAGGGCCGGTAACGGTAAATTAAGAGGGTGGCCAAGGAAACTATAGACATAATGACCTTTTTTTTTTTTGTTTTTTTTTTTTCGCCAGAATTTTTGATGGGATGACCCCCCCTTCAGGTACGCAGGTGCGCTACGCCGTTGCACAGTCCTCCACAATTCCTCACAATCTTGCCACAATCCCTCACAATCTTTACACAATCCCTCCCAATCACCCACAATCTCTCACAATCTCTCACAATCTTTCACAATCTTACCACAATCCTTCACCAGAAACAGGTACAACTTCCATATTCCTAGGGTAAAAACAAAAAAATATTTAAATTCGCTTGTTGTTAAGGGACTTCAAGAATACCACAACTTACCATCAGAAATTAAAAAATCTCCAAGTCTTGAAATTTTTAAACGTTTTCTATTAATCTTAAAGTCTTAAAAAATTATAAATAGGTGTTTTTTACTGGATACATTGATTTAAGATTTGTTTCTTAGTTTTCGAGGCAATAGGGGATTTGTATTTGTTTATCTTTGTTGTATTAGGCATAACTAGAGCAACAAATAAAGAGTTATTTTATTATCATTAAAACATTGTTACTCATATCTACCTAGTATACACCAAGGTTTACGCTGTTATAAATGATGGATAAACTGGGAGTAAACAGTTTTTAAATGTTTTATCAGGCTGTTGCTGATGCCTATTTCATGGAGGTGTTGGATATTATGTAAGCGGCTATGTTTAAAAAATCTCGACATATTTACAAAAAAACTCTGTTTCCATTTTCATTTGGATTTTATGAAAAAAATGTTTACTTTATGCGAAGCCATGGTGTGGAAAAAATACGATTTTTGCGGGGAAATCGCAAAAAGTCAGGCTGCAAATGAAACGCTGTTTAAATAAAACTGTTCTGACTGAAAGTTTATGCATGGGTGCTGTTAAAAAGTTCAATCATCAGCATATCTTTTGACTAAAAACTCGAGATAAAAGTATAATGGCTATTGTAAATAAAAGGTTTTTAAAGTTAAATGAATTTTAAAAAAAGATAGACCATCTTACTGATTTTAATGATTTTTGGTACATTCTTTGTACCGGTTAAAAAATCCCAAGTTTTAAATTATTTTTAAAAATAGTTTTTTTTAATAAAATTTTTGAGAATAAAAAAAATTGCCAATTTGGCTCGAACATGTACTAAAATAAATTATAGGATATCTTGAGAGCTACTTGTACCACAATATCCAAATATGGCTTATTTAAAAAAAAAATATATTTTTTAAATTTCTCAAAGTAAGTAATTTGAACTTTTTTTTAACAATAAAATACATATGAAAAATAGAAAAAAATAACAGACATTTTAGGCAAAAAATAACAGTGCTTAGTTTGCTAGTGCTACTACCTGTTACTTTAAATATTCGAAACTGTATAAAATTGATTTGTTTTAAAAATTTAAAAACAAGAACAAAATTTGTTTTTGAAATGTTTCTAAAATGTTTTTGCTGTCATTGAAGCTAGGTAATACGTAACAATGATTAAAATATTTAAATTATTTTTCCTTTAATTTCCTTTTTTGATATTTTATCAAGAAAATTCAAAAATTTTTGCTTTTTGCATGCATTTTCAAGGCGGTAACAACTGGACCAAAAGTTGTACATGTATTGCGCATTACATATTTTTTTCATATTAATACCTGTAATTCAATTGTTATGCAACCGTAATGCAGGTAATGCAACTGTAATGGAGGTAATCCAACCTTGATGCAGGTAATGCAACTATAATGCAGGTAATACAACCGTAATGCAACTGTAATGCAGGTAATGCAAACGAAATGCAGGTAATGCAACCGTAATGCAGGTAATGCAACCGGAATGCACGTAATGCAACTGTAATGCAGGGAATGCAACTGTAATGCAGTTAATGCAACCATCATGCAGGTAATGCAACCGTAATGCAGGCAATGCAAGAGTGACAAGAAATAGAATCGAAAAATGCACATTTTATAAAAAGACATCTTGAGATTTTCTCAAATATATCAATTTCAAGTTACCTAATTGTTGCACTAAGGGGACGAATATCTCTTGTAAAAAAAATATTATAAAATGTTTTTTTTTTGCAAATAATCTAATGTTCACCCGCTAGAGGCAGTGTTCCATTCAAAGTCGCCACCCTTTATATACTGCCTTGCTTCTATCTGCAATGTTCCTGTGGCCAGTGGTTTTTTATTTTGCCCATATTTTTTGTCCCTAACTAGCTGGTAACTTTAAGCAACTTTTTTCCAGAGCAAAACGAGCTTGTAAAATGATGTCGACTCCAATAGTTTCTAAAAAGTATCACTGATAGCAAACATTTTTTCTCTTGTCAGCTATCAAACACCATTTACAGTAAAAGTACAGTTTCATGTATCAAAAGTTCCTTCCAAGTTTTTATACATTTGTCAACACCACTTATACGCTTACTGCACACACATACTAGGCTACAACTCAGGGGCGTGCCGTAAAATTTGAGACAAGGAAAGCAAGTTTTTTCCAAACTTGCTTATTTGTATTTTTCAATCCTTTTTAGTTTTCGGTAAACCTTAATTTCTTACTTTAGCCTACCGTTATTCCTGATACCTATTTATCTTTTCATTAAAACTTTGAAAAGAAAACTGTATAGTTTTAACGGCCGTTGCAATATCCTTTACCGAAACCGCAGCCTCTTGCTGGCACGCCATTGTGAAACGCTTATGTACGTAATCGAACAAACTGCTTATTTCAAGGCTAAAGGGCGCGAACTGAATTCTCGCATTGGGCTTGTATGCATTGACCCCTTCTCTATGTTTTACATAAAGAAGCAATTGTATCTGCCGTGTAGAGCGCAAGAAACAGGCGGTTGTCACGAAAGCGACGCTGTTCTCGGGTCAAATTAAGACAGACAGTCAATGAATTCTTATTCGTTTTCTACTCGTACGACAAAAACAACTGCTTACATTGTTGTCTTTTCTTATACGCCCTTCTATTATATACAAATAGGTATATAACATAAGATGTCGCTTTTTTAGTACGTGCAAAATATATCGGATTCTAAAACAGTCTTACCATATCGCTTCTGAAACAGTCTTACCACTCCTAAAGGACTGGCTCTAATTACGTCAAGTTTTAATAGTGAACTATTAACCAATTATTGAAGTGTAAACTTCTTTAGACGCGTTTAGCAGTTTTTGTGGGTAGTGAATTGAACTGAGCCGTCAGGCTCGGCTATGTAATGCTCATTCGGGTGAAATCGGCTCGAGTCGACTAACTGTGAGAAACATTCAGCGAGCGATATGATGATGCAGATGAAGGTCAGTACACAGAAGAGTTCGGTTCGGTCCGCTTTGCAGAATATGTTATGGGCCAGTATTATTAATTTCGCCTTATTGAAGTGTACTTCTGCCGTGTGGTCTTAAGCACACACAATTTTTTTTTTATTATGTCTGATTTCTTAAGGGAAGCAATGCAAATTTGGAAAATGGCAATAACTAGCATAAAAACCATAATGAATTTTTTTTGGTATCAATTAATTTTCTTTTCTGCGCCCAAATTCAACATAAAAAAGAAGTAATTTACCTTATTTATTATAAATATTCGATAAAACATTTACTGCTTTCTGGAAAAACCAAATCTTTGCTATCTAAAGTTGATTTTTCACAAATTTGCTAATTTGGAGATTCCACCTTTCTCTATAGTGGGCAGAATTAATTTTAACCAAACAACGCACACGCATGCATGGGAGATACGAATATTCATGTGCAAGGGGGGCGAGCAAACTACGCGTTGCCTCCTTGTTCTGTCTCTCTCATCTTACAGCGCCAGCAGAATACAACCTCTTTCGAGAATCGAAAAAGGCGCAGCATTTAATATATATTTATAAAAGCACATCCGGTATTCCTCAAGGATCAAATTTGTGTCCTCTCCCTTTTATTGCAGCAATTAATAAAATGTTCTCTAAAACAGAGCAATCTCTAGGAACAGCATTTGCTGATGACTTTAAATTGTTTCGGGAGATTTATGCAGTAGCTGATTGTGAGTTGCTTCAAAAAGACTTTGATAACGTTGCTAGTTGGTGCAGTCAAAATAGCTTTAAACTTAGTGAAAACAAATGCTCATGTCTGACATTCTACCGTAATCAGAATAGCATACATTTCAATTATACTGTCAATAATGATAATCTTAACAGAGTTACCAGCCAAAAAGATTTGGGAGTCACATTTGACTCAGCACTATCGTTCTCGGGGCACATCATTAATAAAGTTGAGAGTTCACAAAAGGTTGCAGGATTCATAGTAAGAAATACTAAGCATTTTGGTGTTGATGTCAGTTTATATCTGTTTGATGCATTGGTTTTGCCAATACTAGAATATGGCAGTATTATCTGGTCACCGCAGTACAGCATTTGGGTAAACATTATCGAAGGAGTACAAAGAATTTTCGAAAATTTGGATATTATCCCCAAAGAGGCTGTGATAATAATTGGTTGTTGGGTTCGTTTAACAGATTGTCTTTAGATAAGACACGAACAAAAAATTTTTTATGCACGATGTTTAAAGTTCTAAAAGGAGAAATAGACTGCCCAGATATTCTCGAACAACTTCCATTTCCTATTAATCGTGTCAACTCCAGGAGCACTAAAGTTATTTTATCTTGCATTCCCAAGAACAAACCTTTATAAAAGTTCTCCAATATATCATTTATGTCACCTATTTAACCTAGATGCTTCAGATGTTGACATTGATTTAATAAATTTAACTCATTTTAAGAAATTAGTTGATAATAAATTGCGTTAACCCCGTTAAACTTATGTAGAGTAGTTGTAAAATTTTTGTAGTACGGGACGGATATGTTCGACTTTTAGAGGGAGGGCGGCGATTTACCTTTACTTCTTAGTTTTTTTTTGAAATTATTATTTTAAGTGCAAGGAGAAAGAAACACAGAAATGATAAACAGTAATAAGTATTGTTAACTATACAAATATTTTAAATTTTACGTTATTCTAATTTTACGTTATTGCAATAAATAAAAAACTTCCGCCAACCGTCTGTGTCTGATTAGATAGATGTTGAATATGTAGTGTGATAACTTTACAATGACAGATAAGTAAGGTGTCTGTTGATACCTAAATAAATAAATAAATAAATAAATAAAATAAATATATATCCCAATAGCTATAATAGAAATAAAACTCCGAGATCGGAGATGTGATAGACTTATGTGAAGTTTATATACATCTATCTCTCTATGTTGGCTTAACATATTGATAGAAACACGCTATATATTTTTATAATATTCGCCTTTCCGCCTACATTGTATACAGGCCACTGCTATAACTTATAGGTACCCTTATACTTACACTATACTTAAAACTATAATTTCTTGTATTTTTTGTTTCGTTAAAAACAAGCTTTACACTTACAGGTACCGCTAAATGAGTTCTAGTATAAATAAAAGATGTTTCAATGACCTTATTATGCATGTTATTTATATTGTTACTACTCGTACTATAATATAGTAATCAAAGCTACGGACGGACAGACATACAGACCGAACATTACCATTTTTAGCAAACATATAAGTTATACAAAAAGCATTTATTACCTTTATGTTCTTTAGACTGTAAAAATTATTTAAAAAAAAAATTGTTTCGCAGGTAAAAAACCTTATTTCTACATTACATAGAGCAGATGAAAAGAGCGATCGTCCAAAAAATTTTTTTTTTAATTTTAGAAGATTTACCCGCTAACACGTGCTTTTTGTGAAAATTTATCTATAATTTACATTACATTTGTCTAAAAAAAATTACAAAAAACAGTGGTTAACCACAAATAAAATGCAAATCACAGTTACGACAAATATGTAAATTTTACAAGTAATTTTGCAGAATTATTTTGAGTTTATAAAAAATAAACAGTTTTCTCACAGGTTCCGGCTAAAAATAAGTATCTCTGGTTTCAATTTTTGGTATATTTAATTAAGTATGAATAACATGACGTTTTATGGCCATAAAAAACTTTGAACTTTTATGTAAATTGACAAAGGAAAAAAATTATTTACTTTTAATTCTATGAACACAATTTTTCAAAAAGCGCTGCTAGAAAATCTTGCATTACTGACTTAAAAAATCAAAACATAGGATTTTCTGTGCTATAGTCTATAGGTTACATCAGGTTAGGTTTCGCGGCAAATTTTGTCCCAAAAAACTGTAAAGTATCTTCTGCCTTAATTTCATGCATCTTTGGTCGAAAATGTTAGCTTGTTTTTTGATTTTTCTATTAAAGCGGAGTTCACAACCTAGGTTAGGTTTTTATGCTTACAATAAAGCAACGTTTCATATTAAAGCCAACAATGCCCTTTGTCCAAACCGTAAATATTTTGTGGATATTTTCTGTTGTGCAGCGAGTAAATATACTGAGCCGTGACGATAAATTTTCCTTAACTGGACAGCTCTGGACGTGATTCTTGTTACTCACTTGCTTTTCCACGAACACAGACGTACTGCCTTAATATAAAGTTTTTAGAATTTACACTATTCAGAGAACCTAGTTTTGTAACTAGCATTCTAAAGCTTCGTACAGACCTGAAGATTTCGACGAATATTGAGCCGCGCAATGAGCCGAACAGCAAACAAAACACTAGTTTGGTAGGGGTAAATTTCGCGAACCCTTTTCCGAATGGTTTACCAGCCATATACATAATATTCCAATTCCCACGTTAACTGCCCATTCATGATGCCTTGGGGTCTTGCAAAAAATACCTGATTGGTTGCTTTCAATAACATATGCATATTATTTCCATATAGTACGTATTATTGCAATACCTACGGTACTTTACGATGCAGAATGCAAACATATTTGAAATAGCAATATCAATGAGTATTAGTCTATCCTCTTTGTGGTCCTTAAGATAAAATGTCCTGATTGGTTATACTTTTACGCATGAATATTATTTTATTCTTGTATTCGTTACGTCAAATCATCAGCGTACAGTAGTTTGTACCTTTATTTCTGAATGTTTGCATCAAACGCCATCCATTGTGTAAATAGGTAACAGGGAGTATTGGAATATTACGTATATGTTATAGTTTTTGCAAAGTCACCTGAAATGCTCCTAATACGGGGTTCTATCGATTTCATGAAATTTTGCTTTAATCTGCCCTTAAAAAGTTATCCAAATTCATATAAAATCTTCCTGGTATAATTTCAACCCTACCGACAGAGAAAAGGCTCTTTGCGGTCCGAGCACAAAGTATTTGTTTTCTGACAGACCCAGCACAGGTGGATAGACGGCACCTGATTGGCTGATTTTTTTGAGATGCGCTTTTAATTGCTTTTGGGTGTGCTTTTCGGCACCCCTTTAGTCGGCAGTATGCAGAGTTAGAAAATAAATCAGTGTCGTTTCTGTAAGTGTAGGAATAAAAAGTTTTATTATCTATTTTTATTTCTTTAGTTTACGCCATATTTAAATGAAATAATTTTCATGAGTATATCTACCGCCGCCCATGTCACTTTCTTTAAGGGATATGCCGATGGTCGGCTTTTACCTTTGTTCAACTGACTTTGCAAAAACTATACCAGCCCGCTCGTGACCCCGTCCAATCTATTACATATTTGGTTTGCCGTACGGTGCCCACCACAACATTATTTAGATTAAATTAAAAGAAGTGTGTTTTGTAACAAAAAGCGTATTTTAGTAGAAACAGCCTTTATTTTTGTGAAAAAGTTAAACATTATTCTCCCTCACAAGAAAGTTTTTCCACACGCTTTAATTTACTAAAATAGAAAACCCATTTCTTCTAAAGCGATACTTTAAAACATGACAAAAATCTGCAATTTCGAAATGAAAAGAAAAATTAATAATAACAATGAACAACTTAACAACTTGACATGAATAAACTTACACAAAATCAAGCTGTATACAAAGAAATGCTAAAAGAATTGCTAACCAAAACCTTAAGATACGAAAATGAAAATATAGATGAACTAAATGATACGCTGACAAGAGCTATGAGGTTGGAAAAGAAGGTAAAAACACAAAATGGTCAAAAAAAGCGAAAATTGTATATCAAAAAAGATAAAGAAACTGATGGAAAAAAGGCAGAACCTGGAAAAAGAACGAAAAAGAACATCGATAGATAAAAATGATAAAAGAAAATCAAAAAAAGAGCCAAGAAATAAAAGTTGAGAGAGTTACAGAAAATAACAGAAATATGAAATGTCTAAGGTAGATATGAAATAATTAAAATAAAGGATATGAACGGCATAGAAACTAACGTTAAAGAGGATATTATAAATATCAAACAGCCATTCTATACGGAATGATACCAAACAAAAACGGAACCATCGTGAGAAACCATAAAGAAACTCCAAACAAAAATAAAAACTACAACCCGAAATGAGCAAAGCGGAAATAAAGAAGAGAGCATTCAAAAAATTAAAAATAACAACTTACCTGGAAAAGACGCACTAACGGTAAAATGCTAAAGTACGGTGGTAAAGCTGTAGTTAAAATACTCCGTATTCTCCTGAACAAAATACTAAAAGAAAAAATAATCCCAAACAACTGAAAGTAATCAGTAACCATTATTCTACACAAGAAAGGCGATAGAGCAGACCTAAAAAACTATCGACCTATAACACAACTTTAATTATGTAATTTTTAAGCTTTTCACGAAAATATTAACAGATAGACTAACAACAAAATTTGACGGATATCAATCAAAAGAATAAGCAGGCTTCAGAAATGGTTTCATTATAATTGACCATTTATTAACCATGACAATCCTAAAGAACGAGCCAACGAATATAACATTCCACTATATATTGCGTTTGTTGACTTTGAAAAAGCTTGCAATGAGCACTGGGCAATCCGCATCAGAAGAGGTGTGAGACAGGGTGACACAATATCCCCTAAACTATTTAACCAGGACTTAGAAGATGTTTTTAGAAACTGAGATTGGGAAGAATTAGGCATCAAGGTAAGTAAGTAAATTATTAAACTAAAAAAAGAAAACTAAACGTCTGAAATTCTGTAAATTAAGCTACATATTAAAAAATAAAAAATATCCTTAGTACCTCAAAACCAATGTATGCTTCCTGTACTCACATATGGATCCGAGACCTGGACAATTCAGTCAAACATGGATAAGGTAACAAAATTCCAAGGATCAATGGAAAGACAAATCTTACATGTAAAACTCACAGATAGAAAAGGAATGAATGGATAAGAAATAAAACAAAAGTAAGGGATGTCAGAGGAGAGGTAGCAAAATTAAAATGTTAATTTGCCGGACATAATATCAGACAGAAAGACCATCGATGTAAACTGGAGACCTTGGGAAAATAAAAGAAGAAGGGAAATACCCCAAATGAGAAGATCGGACGATTTGAAGAAACATGCGGGGCAGTGGCGTATATACAGGGGGGGCCTGGGGGGCCCGGGTCCCCCCGAAGCTAAGATTTTTTGGATATTTTCCACATATTTCATGAATACAAACATAAAATAGCATAAAATACAGCCTCATGCGGTCTCGGCCCCCCCCCAAAACTGTCTCGGGCCCACCCCGAAACTTTTTTCTATATACGCCACTGATGCGGGGACTAGATGGATGAACACGGCTGGACAGAAAGAGAAGAGTGGAAGATATTGGGGGAGGCCTATGTCCAAAGATGGATCGGATAAGGCTAAATAGATAGGTAGAATACTTTTAAAAACATTTTCTTTGAAACGCAAATTAGTTTAAAAAAAATTTTGTGCCTTAAAACTTCGCCGACTGACGACGACGTCTTGCAGCCCAAAAAACGCAATACGCGTTAATCTGCCCTTTGGGACATTTTTTTTGTGGAAAAAGGTCAAGGGGCGTGTGTGGACAAATTTGCGATTAAGATTGTCTTGGTGTCCACCGATTTAAGCTGGAAAACTAAGGACGCTCATACTGGAGCAAGCTATACAATGAGTGTCCTTAGACGAGACGCAATTAAATATAAAGCGACTTTATACTACTCCATGGCTAGACATTAGGGGTTAATCGAAAAATTTCAAAGTTAAAATTTCGATTCGCTATACCGCGCAAAAGTTGCTTTATGTGTATACTAGCATAACAAAAAATTAGTTTTCAAATTCGGACAACATCTTCCGATCGCGCAAAATGCCGAAAGTTTTCAAAAAATACGAATTTCACAGTTTTTCCGCATATTTTTTTTGTACTTTTAGGTTTGTATTTCCTATCGCTATAGTGCTTAAACGTTTGTAGTGCTATAGAATAACCTGCAAAATCACAAATTTATTATTTTTTCCGTAAGCTTACATATACAAATGTGCAGCTCTTCGCTTGCTTAGAAATAATCTAATAAATCTTAATTTATTATCTAAACAACCCAGACCTCACCACGAGGAGGTGGCTGCACTTTGAGTTCCACCCAAACCCTTCCCTCCATCCAACCATTAAGAGTGTGTGCCGATTTATGCCGTCCTTTCTGATGCCACTTTGTAATCTGCCTTATTGCTGAATTCATTAATTGTCTCCCTCGATTTGAGTGTTGCTCTAATGTACCCATCTCTTGATTGCGGTCCGCATACCTTAAGTGAAGCGTGAAGCTTCGGTAACTAGCTTCACGCATCGCTTCACGGCTTGCGTGTGACATAGGAACTCTCGTATATTCCAGTCAGGGGTCTCACCTGATTGTATGAAGCTTTTGATTTCTTCATCACTTATCCCGCGGAGAAGAGGTGGACACAATATTTTTGTAGTACTCCAATCTATCATTTCCATATAATCTAATGCGTGAAATTTAAGTGAAGGAGTGTGAAAGTTCCTAATGACTTTTCCAGTCGAAGCAGTCGGTCTGGCTTTTAGCACTCTTCTATGCCCTAACTCTCTAATGTGCCTCCTCTCATCAAATAGCATCGCTATTAAAATGTTTTAAGGATGGGCACGAAGTTATTTGATGAGAGTAGCCACATTAGTGAGTTAGGGCTTAGAAGAGTGCTAAAAGCCAGACAGACTGCTTCGACTGGAAAAGGCATTAGGCACTTTCACACTCCTTCACTTAAATTTGACGCATTAGATTATACGGAAATGATAGATTGGAGTACTACAAAAATATTGTCTCCACCTCTTCTCCGTGGGATAAGTGATGAAGAATTCAAAAGCTTCATACAATCGGGTGAGATCCCTGACTGGAATATACGAGAGATCCAATGTCACACGCAAGCCGTGGAGCGTTGGGTGAAGCTAGTTACCGAAGCTTCACTTAAGGTATGAAGACCGCAATCAAGAGATGGGTACATTAGAGCAACACTCAAATCGAGGGAGACAATTATTAATGAATTTAGCAGTAAGACAGATTACAAAGTGGCATCGGAAAGGACGGCATAAACCGGCACACACTCTTAATGGTTGGATGGAGGAAGGGTGTGGGTGGAACTCGAAGTGCAGCCACCTCCTCATGGTAAGTTCTGGGTTGTTTAGATAATAAATTAAGATTCATTAGATTATTTCTAAGCAAGCGAAGAGCTGCACATATGTAAACTTACGGAAAAAATAATAAATTCGCGATTTTTGCAAATATTCAGATGTTTTGCGCGATCGGAAGATATGCTTTAAAAGCGGTGATATTTTTTTTGCAGGTTATTCTATAGCACTACTAACGTTTAAGCATAGCGTAAGAAAATACAAACCTAAAAGTACAAAAAAATATGCGGTAAAACTGTAAAATTCGTATTTTTTAAAAACTTTCGGCGTTTTGCGCGATCGGTAGATGTTGTCCGAATTTGATAATTTTTTTTTGTTATGCTAGTATACACATAAGGCAATGTTTGCGCTGTATAGCGAATCGAAATTTTAACTTTGAAATTTTTCGATCCACCCTACAGACATATTACAGTTACATAGCCAAAGCAAAGTAAAAAGCTTGGTAAAATGCAACGTTGACCTAGTTGAAGTTGGTAATGGGGTGAGCAACTAAAGAGAGGAATGGGGGATCGACAGTTTGCGGGGGGTCGAAAGTTGAATTGAGTTTAGCATTACTAACTTAACTCGGTCGCGAGTGTGGGATGATAATAAGATTTTTATAAGACCGACGTATCTAAAAAGGAGGATAACGAGATAATTATTCCCATTTCCAAGATTTTTTTTTTTTTTTCCTCTTCGTTTATTAGCACAAGTAGTCCAGGCGCTGTAGGTAGTTAAGTATGCAAAATATGAGGACCGCAGTTTGACAATGGATTCTAGCTGACAAAGGGCCACAGATTAACAATCTGGATGTTGCCAAGCCAGGTTTTGGTCCAATTTTTTTTATCCCCCCTTTTCTTATAGTCGTGTTCGAAATTCTGAACATTTAACTAAGTTGACGCCTTAAAGCCACAATAACAGAGATATGAATCAAAAATGTGTAAAATCCAACTTAAAATAAAATTATATTAGTTTACTAATTTTTAGCTGCAAAAACCCCAGAAAACCCCCCATACCCCCCAAAACCTGAGATTTTGAGGTTTTATTAAAATTTTCTCAAAAATTCTTATTATAGACAATAAAATTTCCTTTTCAACGGTGTATTAGTCAGTGTGGTATGACCAATGAAAAACTCTTCAGCGGCGTCCATTTATTGAGGTGATATAAAAAAATTAAAATAAGAAACATGTTTATTACAAGATTTACCCGATTTTCTTGAAACCTAAAGCTCTTCATCAAAAATTGTACCCTATAGTTGATTGTAGACAATGAAATTTCCTTTAAAATGATATGTAACAAGGCAAGATTATTTTTATTTGTAACAATTTAGGGTCGTCCGTAAATTACATCAATTTTTAAAAATCACTGCTTAAGAGAGAGAATTGCGAAATTTTAATATATATTTATTAACAATTTCCGCTGCTTAATTTTTTCCGATATTAAATTTTTCAGCGATCTTTCGTGCTGATAGATGTTGCTTCTCCGAAACGTTAACAACTTCTATTTTTTTCACGTAAACTAAGAAGTTTTTTACTAGGCGCCATTTCAAAGAGATCTATTACTACCCAACTGAACAATAAAAATAAACACAGCAGTCCCGCCGAATAAAATTTGTTGTAAATACGACAGAAGGATTTACTTTCCGCATTAAAACGAAAAGAGGTAATTCCCCGACTGGAGAGTGCGTTGTTCTCTTTCGCTCCGTCCCGTTGTCAGAGGTTCACGTCCGGTTAAGGGAGGTTTCAGAATTTTTAACCAAAAAAATTGTCCGCATCCGGTTATTAGAGTGTCCGGTTATAGGAGTGAATTTTACATGTAAAGAAATATAGGGAAAAACTTGGTTCCAACAAATTTGTCCGCCGGAAGAGAGTGTCCACTTAATAGAGGTGTCCGCAAGGAGAGGTTTCACTGTATACATTTTATAAATATTTTATCGATTTGCTCAAACAAGTCCAACAATTAATTAGAAAATGTGCTGGGTACTTTACAAGTTAACATTTTTTGTTACGATATATTTCTGGAGGAAAATACTCATTATAAGTGAGCCTAGTATATGTGTATAGGTAAACGAAATCCTAATTTATTTTAATATCTCAATACAGAAAGGGAGGCTACTTCGGCCTAAAAAGTTTCTAAAGTTTCCAAACTCTATTTCGTGTGTTTTGCCTAATTTAAAACTATAGCCTCCTTTTGTAGCATTTTGTTTCACGTAACTTTTAATAGAAGTTGTAATAACTGTGTTGTAAGAAAATAATGTATTTCTTTTCTTGTAAGAAATACTAATTATCCTACATAGAGACTATATTTTAAATATAACAAGAGTTTTGCAAATCCAATTTTTAAAAAAAATGTTTTTGGTTTAAAAACCAAAAAATATAGGCTGACAAGAAAATAATGGAAATGTCAGACTTCAACAGTGTTGTTTTTCAAAGAAGGATCGGGTTTGTTAATTTGAGGGGGTTGTGATTCATTTAAAGCGACAATATTTTGAAATTAATTGACACTGTGTTTGCCAAAAAATAATAAAAAATGTAAGCTCTCGACAGTGTTGCAATTTAAAGAAGTATCATGCTTGTTAATTGGAGGGGGCTGTAGTATAGTCTTTGCCATCGGCAGTTACAGTTTTGTGACATTTCCAACCTCTTTATTTATCATATGCATACTGACAGCAACAAAAAAAATCTGAAAAATGGCATGTCTGAGTTGTTTGTACCTGTGTATATTTTTATCCAGAAAAAATGACAGTTTTACCTTTAATTTTATACCAACATGACATGTTTACTTTTTAATATATTTCTTGTTAGGAAATATGTTTATTTTATGTCAAAGTCACAAAAGTGTAACTGCGTATGGCAAGGACTATACTAGTATCTATTTTCCAGCGCTCTTTAATATTCTTTTCTTGCCAATACGTGATTTGTAGTACGGATGTCGTGGAGGAAGGAAAAATTGTGTACTTGCTGGGAATAAGCAATGAAGATGAAAAATACAAGTCTTTTTCCTTTTGTTTGTTCAGTTTTAAAAATAAACGAAATGTGAGATTGAAATAATAATATGCAAGTTATTGGAATGGATATACAAGGTGTCCCATAACTTAGGGGCCATTGTGCAGCAGGTGATAGAGGAGGTTATTTCCGAGAAAAAAGTTTATATAACATGGGGGTCAAGACACATCTGCTTTTAAAATATAGGATTTTAAAAGTTAGAGGAGTGGGGGGATAAAGGGTTTTACAAAAAAAAAGAAAATCTGTCACAGCCAGCTGAATGAATACTCAGCTAATTGTGATTTAAAAATGTGGTATTCCTTTTTCTGATAAAATTACGATTTGAGGAGAGGCTATAATAATAATTATAATTTTAATTTTTTTTAGAAATTAATTTTTACTTTATCTTTTATTATTATGTCTCACTAGAAACTTGTCTTTATTAACAAAAAAAAATGTTTTTTCTATAAAAAATTGACCGACTAACTTTTTTTTTTAAATAAATATTTTATTAAGTTATTATCAAAAAAGTTTAAAACATTGCCAACTTTGATACTCGTCTTGTATCTCAAGAAAGAAATAGTTTTGACCCATGTATTATAGGAACTTTTTTATCAGACATGACCTCCTCTATCACCTGTTGGCCTATGGGCCCTAAGTTATGGGACACCCTGTATACAGGCTACTACTTATACCACTTGGTTTACGCAGTTCAGGTTAGAAAGGAACCTTAAAAGTACCCAATTAGGGGATATTAAAAAATCGAGCTTAGCGGATTATACTTGGTTAAATGATCACAGTATTCAGTAGTCTTAAGCTAAAGTTTTGCATAAGGAGTCGCATTGGCGAAAACTTTAGCTGCATGCATAATGCAAAACAAAGAAGTTTTTAGTCAACCAAGTAAATTTAACTAATGTTTACATTTCTTGACAATACGTCAAGTCATATGGTCACGTGGGATGAAATATGTTCCACATCGCTAAAACTATCGTCTGCTATAGTCCTGTCTGTCCGAGCTGAAGTAAGAGGGGGTCTTTGCTCCAGGTATCGAGTGTGAGAAAGGGCTCTGCTACAGAATAGCGCCTTACAAAATAGCGCTGCTTGAAAATGGCGCTGCCACAAAATATTTTGTAGCAGCGCTATTTTGATGCGCGCTATTTTGTAGCAGCGTTATTTTGTGGCAGCGCCATTTTGTAGCAGCGCTATTTTGTACGGCGCTATTCTGTAGCAGCGCTATTTTGTAAGGTGCTATTTTGATGCACGCTATTTTGTAAGCGCCATTTTGCAGCAGTGCTATTTTGAAGCAGCGCTATTTTGTGGCAGCGCTATTTTGAAGCAGCGCTATTTTGTAGGGCGCTATTCTGTAGCAGAGCCGTAATAAATAATTGGAATGACCTAATAATACGTACTACCTATTTAACTATTTATTTGGATTGATCTGTGTGTAACTTTTATTGATTCTTGTGTCGATAAAATCATTTTTTGGATTAGATAGAGCTACGAAACTTAAATAGAAAATGATAGATTTTCTTGCTAATCACGACTTACTGTCTTTTTCTGACGACGCGACGGCAGTGTATGGCTTCAATTAGCGCTATCTTTCTTTGTCCAGTGGCGTGCTATAATTTATTAATTCATCATTATTAGGTATCAATGTTATATTTTACTCCTCCTAAGTCTTTTTTTGCTGGAAAAGTCCATACCTTATTTTTCTTAAAAATAAATATTTTTTTCAAAACTTTTATACTTATTATATTATATAGGTATAGTTTTTGCAAAGTCACCTGAAATGCTCCTAATACGGGGTTCTATCGATTTCATGAAATTTTGCTTCAATCTGCCATTCAAAAGTTATCCAAATTCATATAAAATCTTCCTGGTATAATTTCAACCCTACCGACAGAGAAAACGCGCGGCTCTTTGCGGTTTGAGCACAAAGTATTTGTTTTCTGACCGACCCAGCACAGGTGGATAGACGATACCTGATTGGCAGATTTCTTTGAGATGCGCTTTTAATTGCTTTCAGGTCTCCTTTGCGGGACCCATTTAGTCGGCAGTATACAGAGTTAGAAAATAAATCAGTGTCGTTTCTGTAGGTATAGGAATAGAAAGTTTTATTATCTATTTTTATTTCTTTAGTTTAGGCCATAATTAAATGAAATAATTTTCATGAGTATATCTACCGTCGCCCATGTCACTTTTTTTAAAGGATATGCTGATGGTCAGCTTTTAACTTTGTTCAACTGACTTTGCAAACACTATACCTACCTATTTTATAAGGTAGGTGCGTACTAATCTAGAAACCTAAAAAAATACCAATTGACTTTCTACTAAAAATTGCAAAAATCCAAAACCATTCGTTATATCCTTAAAATTAGAACTCCACACAGTTTTATAAAAATATTGAAAAAGAGTAAATGATACGCCACTGTTTCATTTTCTGTGTATGAAACTTGCTTAGGGTGTGAATTGTGAACGGGCCGGATTCGAGTTAAACCAGCGGTAACAATAGAAACCCAATAAAATGGTGTGAATTATGTACCAGACGAGTACCGTTTTTTCTTCTAATATTAAAATTTTGTTTATGGTAAATTTGCTAAAAATTTAGACCACCCAGTAAGACCAAAGTGCTGTAAACAGAGGGAGATAGATTGAGTTGAGCCATCTCTTTGGTGCCTTATTTTATTCTGGCCGGACAGTAGTAAGTCGAGTTACTTGGTTTTATAGTTTCACAACTTGGACGGTGGCGGCAGCGTCTTGCGGGGTTCAATATTAATCAGCCGACAAGTTTTAAAGTTTTTATGGCTTTTTGCCAAAATGCGTCTAATAAAAATATTTAGCATGCTCAACGAATTTCAAGTAGAATTTTCGTCACTTTAACCCGCTGTACGCTCCCTTCTCATATTCTTCATGAATATTGAGGTAGTTGGGTTAAGTTAGGTTAGTTAGGCTCACTGACTTGTATGGTAGACAGGGATTGAGAGAGAAAAACCCGAGACAAGATCTAATCTTCCTTGTTATGTGACGTATGTCCTTTGTTTGTGAGATGAAACTTTCGGGTGCCGGAACAAAAATTGTAAGACAAAAGATCGAAAAGACAAAAGATCGAAATACAAAAGATCGAAAAACAAAAGATCAAAACTGCAAAAGATCGAAAAACAAAAGATCTAAAAGGCAAAAGATCGAAAATACAAAAGATCGAACGTCAAAAGATCGAAAAACAAAATATCAAAAGACAAAATATCAAAAAAAAAAACAATTTAAGCAAGGTCAGGTAAGGTAAAATGATCTAACCGTTAAATAAACCAATGGCTTGCCATACTTCATATAGTTCGACTAAGGGGTCTCTTTTTCAAACATATTTTTCCAAATAAAAAACTATCCTGATTTCTTTCCCGGAATACTAGAGAGTGTGTAACCAAACCGAACCGAGCCGGTTTGTTTGGTACGGTTTGGTTTTACAGCCTGTAGGATCCCGGAAAACACGTCAGGAAAGTTTTTTTTTGAAAAAATATGTTAGTCGAACCGGCTCGGTTCGGTTCCGTTTGGTTACACACCCTTTAGGATCCCGGACAAGAAATCAGAAAAGTTTTTTTTTGAAGAAATATATTAGAAAGAGTAGATAGACCGATGTTATAGAGATAGTTTGAAACGCGCTATTTTGATTAACACTTTGAACCATTAACAAAGATGTAAACAGGACTAATTGCAGGCACGATATAGAGAACAATATAGCAAATATTATAGAGCGAAGTATATTTCTTTTATAACTTATCTCAAAATGTCAGCTTGAATCTCTGTCAAACCGTCCCGCTCTGTGGTCGAAAGTGATACGTTCGTTTAAATATTCTATACAGCTCTCATTTACATGACTCTATTTTGATTTTTTTCCCCATTGACCGCAAATAAATATATTTTCGATGCATTTTAAAGTACTTGTTTGCAGACAAAAATGTAGTATCTGACGTTTGGCGGATTTTTCTATGCAACACTAAGAACTAACATTATTTTATGCTTATTATTTTTGTTACTACTAGATATAGTATAACATACTGTAATAATAGATAATAGAATCAAAAATTTATACTAAAAAATCTAATATAAAAAGTACCTTAATTTTTTAAATTTTTTTAATAGTTTTTTTTTAACAGTTTTTATTTTAGTTTACTATTTGTCATAATAGATAGGGGTTTTATGTTACAAAAATTTAGATAAAGTGTCAAATCAGGATTTTTGTCTAGTTTGGGAGGTTTTGATTATTATTATGATTTTATATTTTTGTTACAATTTTATTTTATATATTTACATAAATATTTCTAATTTATTAGATATACAGGGTGTTAATAAAGTATGTCGCTTCAACTTCAGAGGATGACTTTTTGAGTGATTCTAAGAAAAAATCTTCAAATAATTATGGTTCCGCAAATGCTTAGTTTTCGAGATACACCGTGTCAAAGTTTTAATTTTTTGTGTGTTTTTACTTTATCGCTTGTGAATTTTTTGAGATGTTTGGCTCAAATTTGGAACGTGTATTTAGCTGCAAGGCATACATTATTAAGCATGCCAAATATCAGGAAAAAGCTACAGGGTAATATTTTTTAGGGGTCATGCCCCCTTTTTGCCTCCAGCACTTTTTTTAATAAATAAAAATGAAAGAAATATAAAATGGATTCTTTGTTTTATTCAGAAACTTTTTAATCTTTTGCAATTTGCAAATTGCTCCAACTCTTTTTAAAATATATATCGCAGTAGCTCTAAAAAACTGGAAACGTAAATGTCACGTCACGTCATGGGAATACAACTTAACGACCGATTTACGATATACACACTACAGTTTGCTGACGATCAAGTAATTGTGGCTAATGATAAAGAAGACATGGAGTATATGATGAGAAAGTTAACAAAAGAATACCAAAAGTGGGGATTAACAGTGAACGTGGACAAGAAACAGTACTTATGTATTGGAAACGAATCCAGTGAGTTAGAACTAGACAATGGACAAACAATATCTCCATGCAATGAGTATGTAATACTTGGGTGTCACATTTGATAAGACAGGAACAGACTGTAAAGAATTGGAAAAAAGAATAGTAAAAGCAAAAATAGTTATTGGATGTCTTAACAGTATTTTTTGGAGCAGAGAGATAAAAAAGAATGTAAAATTTAACATATATGAAACAATGGTCAAAAGCACGCTGTTGTATGGAATAGAGACTTGTCGCGTAACAGAAAAATACAAAACAAAAATAGAAAGTGTCGAAATGGATGCAATAAGAAGATCAATAAGAATATCTAGAATAGATCACATAAGAAATGAGATCATAAAAGAAAGAATGGGAATCGAGGGAAGCATAACGGATGACATCACTAAAAGGCAACTGATATGGTACGCCCATGTACAACGGATGAACGACGAAAGATTACCAAAGCAGGTCCTAGAATGGCAACCAATAGGGCGCAGAAAAAGAGGGCGTCCTAAACTAGAATGGCAACAGTCAATCCAAATATCAATGAGTCACAAGAATCTGACAGAGGATGATTTTCAGGATCGAAGGAGGTGGATAATAGGCGTCGGACAACGTAGAAAAACGTTCTAAACCGACATAGTAGTAGTAATTTGCAAAAAGAGATAACCTAGCACCGACCGAGGATGTTCACAGGCTCGAGTGTTTGATTTGACGCCCCGAAGCGCTCGGCAGCTCTTCCTCTTTTTGGAATGTAGCTCATTCACCAAAACCTAAAGGTAGTTCAAAATGGTGCATTTTAATTTGTTTCCATTTATTTCGATTAATGCAGGTTAGACAGGTGTTCTATATATTTTTATCGGTTTCTGTGGGTGTAGATACGGCCTTGTTTCGAGAAATAGAATAATTGCCGCTCTGTTTGGATAAAGCCGCCCCCGTAAAACGCCTCTATTCAAATGTCATGCCGGCGCACCGGGCGGTTTTTGTTATTCTACGAGTCTGGCAAAACTAACGTGTTGTGGTGCGTACGAGGTCAGGCGAAAAATATCCCCAAGAAATAAATAGGGCTGATAGTAAAATTTGACCGATATTTCAGCTGATATACTGATTTGAAAAGTTTGCGGCGCACGGTGGTCAGCTTGTCGGTTCTGAACGATCGAAATTATTTTATGGTTTTAGTTTTGACAAATTGATGCTGAAAGTTAGGAAATATTAACTAGCGTTTAAAAAATCTGATTTTAATATACTGTGCATTCTGGAGATGGTACAGTCGCCTCCAAAAAAATGTTACATATCGATTTTTTCCTGTTAAGCAAAAAACTTGAAAAATTGACACTTTGAGAGTGTGTAAGTAACTAGTTTATAGCTTTTTTTTATTTAACATAGCTTTTTTATAAAAATTTAACTAAACTTGCTATACTATATATCAATTTTTTACCGTGCACTGATATTCTTTATCGTAGTCTTTACATTCACTATTTTCACATACATAGTTTAAAACGGATTGATTTTTATCCTGTGAAACCGGTGTTTTGTGCCAGATTTTAAATAAATTACGTCGGCCAATCCCATGCGCCAACGCTGAAACAATAAATCATAGCTAATACAGCGGCAAGAAGCGGCAGCTGAATGTAGCACATATATAACCCTTGATACATGATTGAAATAATAAAGTCACAGACGAAATTGATACGTACCGATCCAGACTTTTTCAGTCCAATATATATAATACATATTTGAAAAATTATAATAAATCAATACACAACTTTTATCTATTTATCTAATTCAAGATACTAACCTATATTTTAAACATACGTGAAGAAATCCCTTATAATCTCTGGTTTACCAACTTGGAGCACTTTTGAAAATCGCCTTTACGCGCGGAATATGTGCGGATCATTATGCAGGCTATCAAACGGCCTATGACTTGTCGTCGTAACAAGTGATAACGAGTTAGTTGATCGATTTTCTGCATTGGGGTCTACTAATAATAGTAGTTATGATAGAAAATAGTTCGATATTAAGGTTTTGATCGTCTAAATTAGACAAGCTGACCTCCGTGCGACGCCGGCGTTGAGAAGATTTATAAAGACTGATCAATTGATTAATTGTTCATTCTTACTTTGTGTTTTTCTAATTTATAAGATTTGAAGACTTCACCAGGCGTAAAACTACATGCTACCCAAATAAATACAGCTTCTATGTACCTTTTAAGGTTCTACCAACGAGGGAGGAATGGCGGGAGAGACCTGTTCAACTGCTAAAGGCCTACCACGTATGGTATACAGACGGACCTAAAACAAAAAATAGGGTGGGTGCAGGTGTAACGGGACCACGGACTGAAATATCTGTGGGACTCGGAAACATAGCAACCATATTCCAAGCAGAACTACATGCAATATAAGTATGCGGTAGAGAGATTACCCGCAGGGGCCTCTCAAACAAAATCATCGATAGCTTATTAGCTCTAAAAGCATTAAGCTCATACAAAATTCAATCCAGACTAGTCTGGAATGGCCTTGAAACCCTAAGACAGGCCAGCAGAACCAACAAAAGCAGTCTTGTCTGGGTGCCAAGCCACACGGGAGTTGAGGGAAATGAAAAAGCAGACGCACTAGCCAGGGCGGGAGCAGAATTCGCGCTGGTTGGACCAGAGCCTTACTTTGGCTTACCTAAGGCCACAGTTACGAAAGAAATAGGAGAGTGGGTTGTTAGAAAGGGGATTCAAAACTGGCGGGTAACTCCGAGACAACAACACTCCAAAACATTTCTAAACAAGCCAGACAAACACAGAACAAACCAACTCCTGGAATTAACCAGGAATAGCCTAAGAATAATCACAGGGCTATACACAGGCCAATGCCGACTCAACAAACACATGAACAGACTGGGAGTAAGTAACACACCAGAGTGTAGTTTCTGTGGTGTTAAGGAGGAAACGCCACTGCATCTAATCTGCTACTGCGTAGCAAGCAGAGAACTAGGGCGAAAATATTCGGACCTGAACACATAGAACCTCAGGATCTTGAGGAAATATCACCAAACAAACTGATCTGCTTCATAAAGGTGATAGGTATTGGTGATATTTAAGTTGGGATGAGCCACAATAGACCACTCGAGTCGCAGTGGAGGGGCGACATTCGCACCACTCATAATCAAACCTAACCTAACCTAACCTAATAGCGCCTTTGTTAGGTTTTTCACTCTAGGTCCATTGAATGTATTTACAACTCTGTAAAAATGTCAGAAATCTATCGATTAGTTTTTGTTTGGGTGCGTACGAGGTCAAGCGAAAAAATATCCCCAAATTGGGCTGATAGTAAAATTGTCCCGATATTTCAGCTGATATATCGATTTGAAAAGTTTGCGACGTTGAAAAGATTTATAAAGACTGATCAATTGATTGATTGTTCATTCTTACTTTATGTTTCTCTAATTTATAAGGTTTGAAGACCTCGTCAGGCGCAATAGCGCCTTTTTCAGGTTTTTCACTCTAGGTCCAGTGAATATCTTTACAAGTCTGTAACAATTTCAAAAATCTATCGATTAGTTTTTGTGATATTTGCCTTTAAATGTTCAAATTTAACATGGACTAATTAAATAAAAATTAAATCATAATTTTATATTTTTCTGATGTTAAATTTAAAAATTTGAAGGCATCTCAAAAACTGATAGATAGATTTTCAATTCTTACACGGTTGTAAAGATATTCAAGAGAACTTTAAAATAGTTTTTGAGAAAATCCAGGTGGATCCTTTTTAATGTTACATCCTATATATTTAAATATGGTAAAATTCTTCTCTACATTCTTTATGATTTTTATTTCTTTTTGTTTTCCCCTGTGAAAGCATACCAATTTGAATTCTTGCTTAAATAGATCTTGTTTATCCGTTTCATTATTTCTAATATTACGGTGTATAACTGATACATTTACTTGTGGTAAAATCACTCTTCTCGTATTTTTTTTTGATGATTTCTATATCTTTCTGTATCTTGAATACTACTGTGATAGCTTCACACTGTGAAAGCGTACTCCAATTTGAATTAATGTTTAAAAAGTTCTCCTTTACTGTTATTCGTTTCATACTCTCTATATTTCCTTGTAGTTTTTGATACATTTAATTCTGGTTTAATTTTTGTCACTTATCTGTATTTTTTTTTGTTGGATTTTTACATTAACACGACTGTAAGAGTTTTACACTGACACTACTCCTTTGTTATTTGTTAGTACAATGAATAGAGGAGTTTTACCCTACAAAAGGTCCGGTAGTTCTGAATGTTGGATATGTTATTAAGGCCATCTTGAAAAAACCATCAAAAATTGGCACTTTTTGTAGTTTTTTGCCTGTAACTTCGTTCCAGTACACTAAATCGCAAAAAGAGTTATATGAAATTTTTTAGAGGATATAATTATCTACAACTGGGTGGTACTGCGGTTGTTCTGCGAGCAGCAGGTGGGACTGACGAAAACTGAGATTTTTAACTACCCTCCTGAGCTTAACAACATATCCAAAATTCAAAACTACCGGACCTTTTGTAGGGTAACCCCCCTATTTTGGCCTCTATTCATTGAACTATGTGTTATTCTGCCTAATTTTTCGGTGTTTGTCTGAAATATTTTTAATTCCTGTGGAATATTGATCACTTCTCTGTATTTTTGTAGAATTTCTAGATCTTTCTGTATTTTTGATAGTACTTACTTTAAGCGTTTTACACTAGTCATAGACAAAATATGATTTAACTTTGTTGCCAGTTGAAATGTGGCTCTCCCAATATCTGATGTAGATTGATGTTGTTGGGTAGCTATTATTTATTGACGTTATTTGGAACAATTTTATTTCGCAAGTTCTTGACCAAATTCTGTTTGTATAAAGTTTTGCATCATCAGAGACATTTTAGCTCACACTACACTATAGTAGTGTGAGCTATAGTGATCCTAATTTTTTCGAGAAAAAAAAAGTTGCTCCGATTTCAAAAATTTTTATATATCTTTGCGTTTCCGATGATTTTGAAACTTTTTGTTGCGCCGTCTGTCTGTCTGTCTGTCTGTATGTCTGTCTGTAACGACCAACGCGCATAACTCAAAAACCGCTTGCCCGATTTTAATGAAATTTGGTACCTACGCTGGGTTTTGGGTCGAGATGGTCCCATTTAAAAATGAACAAAATCCACCGAACACAAGCCAAATAAAAGGGTGGGGGTATATATCAAAAATTAGAGTTTATGTAAAAATATGGCGTGTGTGATATCAAACGAAAGGTAATTGCGTCTGGAGTTAAATAAAATACATTTTACTTTAAAAAAAGGGTGGGGGTAAATTTAAAAAAATAGTGTTTATGTGGAAATATGGCGTGTGTGATATCAAACGAAAGGTAATTGAGTCTGGAGTTAAACAAAATACATTTTAGTTTAAAAAAAAAGGTGGGGGTAGATTTGAAAAATTCAAATTTAAGTCAAAACATGGCTTGTGTGGTATCAAACGAAAGGTAATTGAGTCTGGAGTTCAATAAAATATATTTCAGTTTTTAGTTATATATTAACTCACACGTACACTATAATTATAGTACCTAGTGTGAGCTTAGGTGCCCATAGATTGGCAGAGTATTTTCTTTGAGTTTCAATATGATCAACAAGATTTATTAGATATAATCTAAAGAGTAAAAGATCTAACACTGATCCGTGGACAACTTTACTACTTTATGTTTGCTTAATATTACTAAAGAGGTATCCCATCCCAGATGTCTTTAACTTATTTACACATTTTTATTTAATTCTATTTACGCAAAATGCTCCGTCAATTATTAGACATATGTACATTGTGCGTTACTATAAACTTTTACATTGCACTGACATTTTTTCCATTCCAAACATTTGGCAGACAGTGTGCTGACTAACCGAAACCGGCCGGGCCAAAACAAAAACAAATTAAAAAAGTTTTGGTCTTTAAAAAAACCGTTTCAAACTATATAAATTTAAGCACCTTCCAATAAAAATTACCAGATGAATTATCCAATTATTTTCGATTTGTGATTTTTATTTCAATTTTTTATAAAAAACATTTGAGGTTATGATATAAATCCATCATCAGAACTTTAAAAGAACTCGTTTGATTGCATCGATGAGATTAAGAGCTCCCCCATTGTTTTCATTATGGTACTGCTTTTGTGTTTATTATTTATTCTCTATGATCACCTATGATCTAATCTAGATGATGCCAACATAATATCAGCTGCACTTTATACCAAAGAAGGATAAATTATAGCAAAGGATTAATCATATGTTTAAAAATAGGAATTTCTTTATAACCAGTCCTTGTAAACGGCGAAAAGGCGGTGTCGGTAACCTGCAAACTAACTAAAATGCTGTACAGCAGTCGACAGGAGCATAGTCTGCGCCTTGCGGCTTTACGAATCGCAGGAATTTCTGTGTCATTAGTCAAGTGCGCCCGATTTTCGGTGGTTTTTGTGTTAATAGTGCTGCAGGAATTCGGCGAATGTCAGCCCTTTGCAAAGATTTATTGATATTGACATAGACATAGTGCTTTTTTAATAACCAATTTTTCATCAATTGAGTAAGTTTGTCTAATTTAAATGCTTTTAAAACCTTGGCAGTGTAACTAATTTGTTTAGGTTGTTATTAATATTGTTAATATTGATAAAGCTACTATATTCGGAAAATACATCTATCATAAGTGCTGAAAAAATAATTTAAATACTGTCGTTTTTAAAAATAAGCTCCTAAGGGCACAATTAAAATCCTCGATGATTAAAATTGATCAACCTACTTTAATTTTCTAATCATTTTAGTCTTCTATTTTTAAAGCAATTGTGGTATAATTTTGTGTTTCTGGTTCCTGCGTTATTAGTGTTGCAAGAATTTGGCGAATGTCAGCCCTTTCCAAAGATTTGACAGAGTGCTTTTTTTAATAACTTATTTTTTGTCTATTGAGTAAGTAATAATTATAAGTTTCTCTAATTTAAAGGCTTTTTAAAATTGGACAGTGTAACTGATTTGTTTAATTTGTTATTAATATTGCTAATATTTATAAAAATACTATATCCGGAAAACGTCTCTGTCATAAGTGCTGAAAAAATAATTTGACGGCTGTTGCTTTTAAAAATAAGGCCTCTAAGAGTACATATTATGAAAATTGATCGATTTTCTTTAATTTTCTAATTTTTATCTTCTTTTTACCTTCCTAGCCCGCGCAGCAATGGCTGGAGAAGGCTTTTAAAAATTGGACAGTGCAACGAATTTGTTTAAGTTGTTATAAATATTGTTAGTATGTATTAAACTATATCTAACCGGAAAATGTATCTGTCATAGGTGCTGAAAAAATAATTTGACGGCTGTTGCTTTTAAATTGATCGACCGCACACAGGTGGGTTTTAGGAAAAAGCTGGCCATACCCCTAAACATTAAAAAGCCCTGTTTATTTGTAAAATTGCTATTAGTGCAATCACTGATGATCATGCTAGGCCGTGACACATTACACGCCTAATTTGAAAAACAATGCCATAGTAATGACAGATGAAACGTCCATTTAATTTTTTATTATTTGCGTTACTTAAATTTACAAAAGTTGATGATTAAAGAGATCTTTTAAAACTTAAGCCTATTATCAAAAATTATTTTTTTGAACATGGATTTTGAATCTGGAGGTCTCTAGCTATTTATTGTACGTATTTAACATTGTTTTTTATTTTATTGGTAATATTTTAAACCGGTTTAAAGGAAACGTTCCAGAAAACTTTTTAAATTTTCATTTTCTGAAATAGAACTTGACTAAATGTTTCAACTTCATGCAACTTTATTGACATTTTTGGTCCTATTAAGTGCATGCATATGTTTTCTAAGTAACAAAGTCAGTTTCAGCTGCGGAGTTATGCGGATCGAGTCCAAAAGTTAAAATTTATTTTTGTGTATATAAAAATTGTCCAGTGAAAATACGTACATAATATGCAGAAATTAATAAATAAGTTTTCTTAGCTTTAATAATAATGGTTTTTGTAAAGCAAAAGTATACTTATTATGTCATATGTATTCTGATTTCATTTTTACCTTCCTAGCCCGCGCAGCAATGGCTAGAGAAGGTATTATTTACGACAACAAAAAAAATTGAGATAACACTGAAAATGTGTTATTTTGGTGTATTGTATCTTAGCAATTTTATCGTGACGTCTGTCCGTGTGTGTGTCTGTCTGTATTTAGGTGTGTGTATAGATATCTGCTCGGCGCAAGCCAAATAAAACGGTGGGGGTAGATTTCAAAAATTAGAGTATATGTGAAAATATGGCGTGTGTGATATCAAACGAAGGGTAATTGAGTTTGGAGTTACACAAAATACATTTTAGTTTATTTTAAAAAAAGGGCGGAAGCTCGGGTGGAAGTAGATTTGAAAAATTAGATTTTAAGGGGAAATATGGCGGCGTGTGTCATATCAAACGAAAGGTAATTGAGTCTGGCGTTACACAAAATACATTTTAGTTTATTTAAACGGAAGCTCGGGTGGAAGTAGATTTTAAAAATTACATTTTAAGTCAAAATATGGCTTGTGTGGTATCAAACCAACCAAATCATTTTTTAGTTATATTGGCTTACACGTACACTATAACTATAGTACCTAGTGTGAGCTTAGGTGCCCATATATTGGCAGAGTGTTTTTCTTGCTAGGCAATATACTTTATTGATAATGAAAGTCGGAAAAACAGATATAGTTCAATTAAATTTTTTCCCAAAAATATCACATTGTTTTATGCAATTGCGAATTATACATACCTACATGCTAGTTAAAACATTTTTTCGTGGAGCTCTACAATTATTAAAATCAAATATTTCAATATCTTGTAAAAGTTTATACAGTCAAAATTCTGGTTTCAACGATTTTTTAGGAAGCATTAATTAGTAAAGTTTCAAATTTTATTTTTTGTGCGGGGTCCTTAAAGAATTTTTTTCTTTATCTTTTTTAAACAATAAATCATATATTTTTTTATTACTATATGTAATTTTACGGGGCTCTAAATGGATCTTAGGTTTTGACCAGCTTTTTCGTGAAATCCGCCTGTGTGAACCGGCTTGAATTTTCTAATCATTTTGATCTTTTTTTTAAAGCAATTATTGTGGTATAATTTTGCATACGGGACTATTACAAAGAAAATATTGACTATTACTCCGATTTTTATAAAAATTAAAATGTGGAGTTTTTAAAAATATCGCAATTACCTACTAATTAGGCGTAGGGACAATATCTCGGTTCTCTTCTATCTATTCAAAAATGTACCAGGAATTTAATTAAATTGATAATTCTTTTCCTCTCATGATATTTTAAAACAGGTGTACAAAATTTATCACTTCTGACTCACCTTAAGCCATTAAAATAAATTCCCTCTCTAAAGATAAGAAAACTGTTAAAACAACCAGATAAAAAAATTGCATTGACAAAATTTTTACAAGTTTACATGTCCTCAAGATAAGTTTTTTGTTGAATGATATCTGAGGGCAAGGCAGTGCCTCACCAAGTTCGCGCGCCGTACCATCTTTTCTTGAAACATTTCAGCCGATATTTGACCTATCTAAAACTCTACTTCGGAATGAGCTACGAATCTCAAACTTTGCACAGTCGTAGATCTTCATGGAGTTAACAACCCCTCCATGGATTTCCATAAAGTAGTAAAGTAGTTACGAAATTTCAAAAAACGTCGAAATTGCCACTGACTCACTGATATATAGATCATCAAAATTCTACTGTACTTCCAGACATGCTACAAAGCTGAAATTTGGCAGAATGATAAAAATTATGACCAAACCCCTGGAAAAAATCAAAAAACCCCAAAATTCTAATTTACTCCCCTCCCCTATACAAGTAGTTATGTAAAAGTAACATTGCTCACTTCCAGAAATGGCAGACTGATAGGAACTATGATAAAACTATAGAAAAAAAATTAAAAACCCCAAAATTATAATTTACTTTCCTCCCCTATAAATGTAAAGTAATGTAAAAGTAACATTGCTCACTTCCGGACACGCTAGAGAGCTGAGCTTTGGAAGGCCGATAGTAACTATGATAAAACTATAAAAGAAAATTAAAAAACCCCAAAGTTTAATTAACTTCCCTCCCCTATAAATGTAAAGTTATGTAAATTAGCATTGTCCACTTTCAGAAACGCTAGAGAGCTAAGCAGTGGAAGACTGATAGGAACTATGATAAAACTATAGGAAAAAATTTAAAAACACCAAAATTTTAATTTACTTTCCTCCCGTTGAAATGTAGAGAGCTGAGCTTTGGAAGGCTGATAGAAACTATGATAAAACCATAGGAAAAAAAGGCACGTACGCGAAAGTGGTATTCCGTAAAAAGAATTGAGATAAAAGTAAAGCCAAATTTCAAAATGAATGGTTCTTACTAGTTTGAAAATGTTTTTCTAAACTTGGTTATTACGGCTGCAAATGACTCTTAGCCACAGTGCTAAATTGAACATAAAGAAGTTTCCCTCCTATTAAAATTTGACATTTACCAAAAGGGTTAGATATTTTAGCCAGCAAATTCTTTAAAGAAAATTAAGACATAAAACGTATTACTCATCTTTTCGTATCTATTCAAAAAACTCTTAGGTTGGTTTGTAAGAATGTACGGGAAAACCCTGTAGATAAAACTCTTATATCAGCACTTCCATAGGACTTAAGAGCAGGTAGAAAGGCCTTGTTGCTAAAGAGTTGAAAAATATATTTACTGGAAAAACAAAGTTAAATATAATTGTATAATAATAAAATTATGTATTATGTTAAAACCGGAGACCGTAACTTACTACCTGCAAATAAATAGTTTTATGTAAGCATATAGCGAAATAAAATTTAGCTAAACGTGTTTAAGTCCAGAATGATATTTTGTGATTATTATTGGTGTAATGACCAAAAAATATAACAAATTGGTCTCTGGAACAAAATAGCGATGTACAAAATAGCGAGTATTAAAATAGCGGTGTCGAAACAGCGACAAATCAAAATAGCGATGTAATGAAAGGGCGGCTATCAAAATAGCGATGTAACAAAATAGCGATTGTAACAAAATAGCGATGTAACAAAATAGCGATGTAACAAAATAGCGATGTAACAAAATAGCGATGTAACAAAATAGCGATGTAACAAAATAGCGATTATCAAAATAGCGATATTTTGGTTCGGTTTTGGCATATAGTTCGACAAAGGGGTTTCTTTCTAACAAATTTTTCTTCCCTGACTTCTTTCTCGGGATCCTAGAGGGTGTGAATCTGAACCGAACCCAACCAGCATATTTCAAAAAAAAAACTCTCCAGACTTCTTTTCCGGGATCCTAGAAAGTGTGAATCCGAACCGACCCAAACTGAACCGAATTCGGTTCAGTTTGGTTCGGTTCGGTTTGGATTCACACCCTCCAGGATCCGGGAAAAGTCAGTTTTTTTTTGAAAAAATTTGTTAGAAAGAGAAGGTGGTATAGTCAAAATACCGCTAGGATATAATAGCGCATTTCGGTTCGGTTTGGTTTGATTCGGTATTTTGATATATCGCTATTTTGATACATCGCTATTTTCATACATCGCTATTTTCATACATCGCTATTTTGATATATCGCTATTTTGATTGTCGCTATTTCTATACATCGCTATTTTGGTTGTCGCTATTTTGATACATCGCTATTTTGATATGTCGCTGTTTTGTTACAAACGCTATTTTGATACATCGCTATTTTGATAGTCGCTGTTTCATTACATCGCTATTTTGATAGTCGTTATTTAATTACTCGCTATTTTATACATCGCTATTTCGTTCCAGAGCCTCATGGTCCCTTACAGAGGGCAGTACAAATATTTTTTCGTAAAAACAATGTGAAACGAGAGACAAGACGAGAAAAAGGCTCTGTCGAGAGATAGAAGAGTCCTATCGTCGAGACGAGAGACTGATTTTCTTTCGCATAACGAGACGAGATTAGAGAATGCCTTCTTTCGTCTTGTCTCGTCTCGCGGCAACACTAAGGGCAGGCCAAAGCGTTACATTATCGCACTACTCGCTTAGCCTCGGTGTGCCTCGCCGAGAGTGTAATGCCGCATTAAGCTGTTTGGTATATGGGATAAACAGGTAATTTTATTATACAAGTGTCGATTGAATGATTGCACGATATGGATAGGATGGGTCAATTCTGTCCACTTAACTTAATTACACAAATGAAGATTAGCTACGTACTGTGCTCGCCATTTCGCTTTAATGTGAGTCTGATGAAAAAGCTATTAGCGCAGTGAACAAAACAAATTCCAAGAATAAAACCAAACAATAAATGAAAATAAAATAGTGTCAAATTCAATGTCTATGGGGTCATGGGGGTGTTGGGTATTTCCAGGAGAGTTAGAAATAATTGTCTCAGCAATAACAAGCCGTTTTTAAGCAAGAGGTGGTTTTTATTGGTTTTTATTTACATAAATTTGATTTTTGATAGCTACAAAGATTTTTTTTTTGTATTTGCTGCTTCTTTGGTGCCTCCCCTGGAAAAATCCTGGATCCACTACAAGCGCGGATCTGGGCATAAATCTGGGGGGGGGGGTGTGATTGTTGACGATAAAATATTTGTGCAGTTATTTTTTTTCTAGGGGCGGGGGCAACTATCCGCTACCCCCCTCAAATCCGCGCTTGTTCCCCACCATTCTGCAACTCGGTGCTTTTGTTGATAAACTGTATAGTTTTAGAAATATGAATTTTCAAAGTTTTGCCATTTTGGTCTTAATTTGCAAAATGACGTTTTTCTGAATCTTACTTTATGGTGTGGTTTTTTCGCATCAGTATGGCCCCACCATACTGCAACTCGGTGCTTTTGTTAATAAACTGTATAGTTTTTGAAATATGAATTTTCAAAGTTTGGCCATTTTGTTCCCTACCCCAAAATTCGCTAAATGACTTTTTTCCGAATCTTAATTTAGGGTGTGGTTTTTTCGCATCTCTGTGGCCCCACCATACCCCAACTCGGAGCTTTTGTTAATAAACTGTATAGTTTTTAAAATATGAATTTTCAAAATTTGACCATTTTGTTCTTACAGGATTCCCTACCCTAAAATTCGCTAAATGACGTGTATCCGAATCTTAACTCAGGGTGTCGTTTTTCTGTATCTCGATGGCCCCACTATACTGCAACTCGCTGGTTTGGTTGATAAACTATATAGTTTTTAAAATAAAATTCGCTAAATTACGATTTTCCTAATCTTAACTAAGAGTGTGGTTTTTTGCATCTCTATGGGCCGACCATACTGCAACTCGGTGCTTACGTTGATAAACTCTAGAGTTTTTAAAATATGATTTTTCAAAATTTGGCCATTTTGGTCTTATGGGATTCCCTACCTTAAAATTCGCTAAATGACTTTTTTCCGAATCTTAATTTAGGGTGTTGTTTTTTCGCATCTCTGTGGCCCCACCATACCCCAACTCGGAGCTTTTGTTAATAAACTGTATAGTTTTTAAAATATGAATTTTCAAAATTTGATTATTTTGTTCTTACGGGATTCCCTACCCTAAAACTCGCTAAATGACGTTTATCCGAATCTTATCTCAGGGTGTCGTTTTTCTGTATCTCGATGGCCCCACTATACTGCAACTCGCTGGTTTGGTTGATAAACTATATAGTTTTTAAAATAAAATTCGCTAAATTACGATTTTCCTAATCTTAACTAAGAGTGTGGTTTTTTGCATCTCTATGGGCCGACCATACTGCAACTCGGTGCTTACGTTGATAAACTGTAGAGTTTTTAAAATATGATTTTTTAAAATTTGGCCATTTTGGTCTTATGGGATTCCCTACCTTAAAATTCGCTAAATGACTTTTTTCCGAATCTTAATTTAGGGTGTGGTTTTTTCGCATCTCTGTGGCCCCACCATACCCAACTCGAAGCTTTTGTTAATAAACTGTATAGTTTTTAAAATATGAATTTTCAAAATTTGACCATTTTGTTCTTACGGGATTCCCTACCCTAAAATTCGCTAAATGACGTTTATCCGAATCTTAACTCAGGGTGTCGTTTTTCTGTATCTCGATGGCCCCACTATACTGCAACTCGCTGGTTTGGTTGATAAACTATATAGTTTTTAAAATAAAATTCGCTAAATTACGATTTTCCTAATCTTAACTAAGAGTGTGGTTTTTTGCATCTCTATGGGCCGACCATACTGCAACTCGGTGCTTACGTTGATAAACTGTAGAGTTTTTAAAATATGATTTTTTAAAATTTGGCCATTTTGGTCTTATGGGATTCCCTACCTTAAAATTCGCTAAATGACTTTTTTCCGAATCTTAATTTAGGGTGTGGTTTTTTCGCATCTCTGTGGCCCCACCATACCCAACTCGAAGCTTTTGTTAATAAACTGTATAGTTTTTAAAATATGAATTTTCAAAATTTGACCATTTTGTTCTTACGGGATTCCCTACCCTAAAATTCGCTAAATGACGTTTATCCGAATCTTAACTCAGGGTGTCGTTTTTCTGTATCTCGATGGCCCCACTATACTGCAACTCGCTGGTTTGGTTGATAAACTATATAGTTTTTAAAATAAAATTCGCTAAATTACGATTTTCCTTTTTTGCATCTCTATGGGCCGACCATACTGCAACTCGGTGCTTACGTTGATAAACTGTAGAGTTTTTAAAATATGATTTTTCAAAATTTGGCCATTTTGGTCTTATGGGATTCCCTACCTTAAAATTCGCTAAATGTCTTTTTTTCGAATCTTAACTCAGGGTGTGGTCTTTTCGCATTTCTATGGCCCCACCGTACTGCAATTTGATGCTTTTGTTGATGAACTGTATAGTTTTGGAAATATGAATTTTGAAAGTTTGGCCATTTTGGTCTTATTTGATTGCCTACCCTAAAATTCGCTACATGACGTTTTTCCGAATCTTAACTTAGGTTGTGGTTTTTTTCTCATCTCTATGGCCCCACCATACTGCAACTCGGTGCTTTTGTTAATAAACGGTATAGTTTTTAAAATATGAATTTCCAAAGTTTGGCCATTTTGGTCTTATGCCATTTCCTACCCTAAAATTCGCTAAATGACGTTTTTCCGAATCTTAACTCAGGGTGTGGTTTTTTCGCATCTCTATGACCCCACCACGCAAATCTTAGCATAAATCCAAAGGGGGAGTGTAGTTGTCGACGAAAAAAATATTTGTGCATATATTCCTTTTCTAGGGACGAGGGTAAGTATCCGCTAGGCCCTTTATTTCCTAACTAAAAGTTCATATAGTATGTATTGTTTTCTAGGTGGGGTAATTACCACGTTACCCCTCCCATTCAAATTCGCGCTTTATCTACTACTGCAAGTTGGTAGTAGTTGCTGAGTTAACTTGAATACCCTATTCCCTTAAGTTTTTTTGTTAAAAAAAATACAATAAATCAAAAAATCGTAAGATTTTATTAGAAAATATTAGAAACTAAAAGGTAAAAGAATAATTCAAAAAAACTAAACTTGTTAAAAAAAGGTTTTCTATACAAAAATACCATTAAATTATTAAGTTTTAAATAAGAAAAGATATGTGTTTTTCCTTCTAGAGCTGGTATTTAAATATTTACCATTTCCTACAATTTTGTTGCTCGTTTTCTATAAAAACTTTAGTTTCTTGTCTTACTCTTTTCGCCTGTTCTATTTCATCTTCAATTTTGGTGTAAGTTTTGTACGTTGTATCTTCATTACTGTTTGACGCAGTAACCTTAAAATGTAGAAATATAACTATGTTTTTATTAGTTTATTAGAAATTTATTTCAACATGTATATTTTTTTCTGCATTATAATATATTTTTGGGTTATTTTTAGTCTATTTTTATTATCTATCAGTTTATTTATTTCAGTTTGATCTAATTTTCATATTTTCTACCATTTCTTATAGTTAGATTGCTCGATTTGCAGAAAGCTTTTAGTGTCGTCTTTTATTTTTTTGGCTTTCTCTTGATCGGTGCTTTTCCCATTGGATCCGGTTTCAGTGTCCTTAAAAATATTTAATTTGCGGTTATTTCTAATCTAAAGACGCGCACTAGTTAGAAGTAACTAGGAAAATTAATTACAATAACAAACGTGAAATTTAGTACCCGTGAATTTATAAACCAAACAAGTTTCGTGGCTAATCGGGTAAAAAGGAGTTTTTGTTTCTCTCATATTTTTCCGTGGGTAGCTTGAAAGCTTAACTGCACGGGGATCCAAGAGCTAATGGACACCTAGTAAGTGTTGACAGTTAACTGTTTCGTCCTTATGAGACTCCTCAGAACACTGCATGGTCAATGTGACACTCTTGCGACATATATTTTGTTCTATTATTTGGCTTAAATATTCCGCTGTTTGACGCTCACGTGTCTGATGGCGGGAAAAAACGCAATCAGCGTTGATCTGGCCTGAAAGGCAGAAGAGCTGTCGTAGGTCACGACGGGTTTGTTTCTTTTTATTTGTAATCGATCTTTTCATTGATCGATATGTATAGCAGTTTATTTTCGCCTGCTCTTGTTCTAGTTTCTCTCGTATCTCGGTAGATGGCGCCTCTTGCGAGAGTTTTCTTACTATTTACATAGGATTAGAGACAAAACCGTCTAATTAACTTCGCAAGAGTGTCACATTGACCAAGCAGTGCGCCGAGGAGTCCCATAAAGACGATACAGTTAACTGTCAACACTTATTAGGTGTCCATTACATCTTGGACCCTCGTGAGGTTAAGCTTTCAAGCTACCCACGGAAAAATATGAGAGACACAAAAACTCGTTTTTACCTGATTAGCCACGAAACTTTTTTGGTTTTTTAATTACAATAACATTATGGTAAATAAATTATCGGAGGTACGCATGTTCAAAATAAAAGAAGACAAGGCAATTACCTATTAACCATGAACCGTGCGGTTATTCGTTATCTTCCTTTATATGCGAGAATCTAACAGAGAGCAAACCAAGAAACGTAAAAATATCATGCATTTTGAGTTGGAGAGGATTTTCTTAGTAAAAGCTGTAGTAAATTACAGTTTTCTTATTATTTTCTGATTGTTATACTTAAACCTTATCTCCACATTTCCCAAGCATTTTAATTAAATACGAACCTGACTTAATTTTGTTCTCTTGATACCTGAAAAATCATTTGGGGAACGCTTCCATAACTCAATAAAGGACAAATTTGTTGGAACCAAGCTTTTGCCTATGTCTTTACATGTAAAATTCCCTCCTATAACCGGACACTCTAATAACCGGACGCGGACAGTTTTTTTTGGGTAAACAATTCTAAAACCTCCCTTAACCGGACGCGAACCTCTGACAACGAGACAGAGCGCTGCACGACATGGACATAAATATTATGTAGTATGTGGGCAACAATGCACTCTACAGCCGGGGAATTACCTCTTTCCGTTTTAATGCGAAGACTAAATACTTCTGTCGTATTTATAACATTATTTTATTCGGCGGGAATGATGTGTTTATTGTTCAGTTGGGTATTAATAGATCTCTTTGAAATGGCGCCTAGTAAAAAAACTTCTTAGTTTATGTGGAAAAATGGAAGTTGTTAACGTTTCGGAGAAGGAACATACAACTATCAGAACGAAAGATCGCCGAAAAATTTAATATCGTAATTTCTCAAGCAGCGGAAATTGTTAATAAATATATATCAAAATTTTGCAGTTCCCTCTCTTAAGCGGACACCTCCAATAAGCGGACAAAATCGACGGAACCGTGAGTGTCGGCTTATGGGAGGTTTCACTGTAAATAATTTAAAACTTCGAAACTTGAAAATATATAAAATTTTTCAGACAAAAATAAAGTGTTTTTAAGATAAGCAACAAAAATTTACCCCAAAAAGTAGATCTATCACAATCCATATCAAGTTTTACTAAATTAATGGAATTAAAGTACTTTTGAAAAAATTATTATTTTTAAGACGTTCCCCAAATGACGTTTTTTTGAGCGTAGTGTATTACTTTTGCCGATAATTTGAATAATGTACTGTTTTATGCTCTGCCCGGTTATGAATAAATTAATAAATAATTGACCCAACATTTAAGCGTAAAAAATATTTTGTAAAGCAAAGTCAAACTTTTAATAATTTGCAAAATGATATTTTCCACCTCGATGATTTTGACCCATATGCGCATAATCAAAGTTTAAATAAAGTCAATTTTACTAGTCCAAAGTATCCCTAATAATTAGCGCCTGCTCCAACTATATTAATAGAAAAATTACAGAAAAGAAGTCTTAGATATACAAAGTTCGGTTCGGCCAAACTAAGAAAAAAAGGGTTCATGACATGGGGGTCAATACTCCCATATTTTTAAGATATAGGATATTGAAAGTTAGGAGGGATGGAAAAGGGTTTGACATACAAAGAGAATCTATATTTTTTGATAAAATTACGGCGGATATTACACGTTTTCATGACATTATACACAGCAGAAACTTTAAAGACAACAAATCTCAGGGTAACGATACAATGGCTTGTTGAAATAAGGTCTTTAAAATACCTCCTTAATGAGGTATCACAAAAACCATGTTCAATTTTTTTTAATTTTGTTTTTTGAAAAATTACACCAACAGAAAGATATTGAACAGACCCTTCAAACAAGCTATATATCTAGACTGTTGTAACTAGTTCGAAAGATATCTGAATATATTTTAGTACATACATGTTCGAGCCAAATTGCCAGTTTGTGATTTTCAAAAATTAATTAAAAAAAAAACTACCGTTTAGAAAATTTTGAAATTTGGAATTCTTCATACCCATTAAAATAAAAGTACCAAAAATAATTAAAATCGGAGAGATGGTCTGCCAAGCCTCCTTTTGTTTGTTGATTTTATATGAATTGAGCCACTGCGGAAAATTCCAGACGTCTAGGGACTTTCTAAACCCCGGATTCGCTTTCAGCTTCAAAAAGTACATAGGAATATCCCAAGGTCTTTATACTTTTACACCCGGTTCCCACCTACGACTTTCTCGTGGGTGCCCGCTCACGCGTCACATGACCTCATGAAATGTTATGACAGTCATGTGACGCGTGCGCGGGCACGCACGAGAAAGTCGTAAGTGGGAACCTGGTTTTACACAGGTTACCTACAGAATTTGAAAGGTCATTGAACTTGACTTGCCAACTGTAATCAGATTAAAAAATCTAGGTCACCGGGTTGCCCTAAACCATTTGTTTTATGGAAACTTGATGACGCAGCTACAGTGGTCCAGTAAAGTTCACATGACTGGTCAAATTCTGTAGGTAACATGTGTAAAAGTATAAAGACCTTGGGAATATCCGAGGGAATCTACATTTTTAATGTAAGGTTCTGTTTTCATTTGGCAGTCTCTTTTTATCTAAAATACTTTTCTCTCACTCACTCCTCTAACGTTGAAAGTCCCATATCTGAAACACAAGAGAGTGTTGACCCCTATGATGTCATACGTTTATACTTACATCAGCGTTTCTTTTAAATGAAACTTTGGATTCCCGATATCTATTTAATTTTGGAGTACCATCAGCACATACTGGAATAGCTTGTTTTTCGCAATCTCTTAGAGTTATGAAATTATTCCTTGTGGCACCACAGCCCTAAAAAAACCAACAGTTTCAATAGGGAGGCTGTGAAGATTTTGGAAACTTATTTTCTTATTCAGCAAACATGATAGAATTTTTCATTGGTCAATGTTAAGCAAAATTTGTTACATGAATAGAATCCGATGAGTTTAGTCGCAAAATGTAAAATAAGATATGATACGAGGAACTTATTTTCTTAATAATAAAACTAGTTGTACTAGTAAAGGGTGTACTTAAGTTAACAAAAAAATTTTCTCTAGGAATGGCAAGTATTTATGACAATTTATATTTGATATGAAATGAGTGCCCTTGTTTTCTTAGTTCTAAAAGTTTATAAGATCATAGGTTGTATTATCACAAAAGGTTAAGATACCATCTGGCTGTTATTTAAAAGCCCCAAAGCCTTGCCAGAGTTATCTGATGCTCGTCAAGTTAACACCTTTAATTATGTTAATGTTTGTAAGACCCACGTACAAATGAAAAAGAGTGATTATTTGGCATATTTTAGGAATAAGTTTCCATGCACATAGTCCGCAAACGCTTCGTTGGCGATTTGCAAACTGTTGAAATAAATATTTTTTTCATTTTTCGTTAATGCTTTCGCTGTTTGTAAGATATTTAGCTCAAACCTAAATTAAGTACGTCCCTGGGCATGCTAAATAATAATTAGAATCTAAAATAGAATATTTTTTCAGCGGAAATGCTCCTTTTTCACTTTTCCCTGAACCTGGTCATTGATAGATTCTATACAGAATAAATTCCTTGTTAACGAGCAAGTTAATATTTTTATAATATTACAATTTGAAATATATTCCTACCTTGTAAATGGCTCTTTCACAACCCTTAAGCATATCGTTCCAATGGTAAATAAATGAGGGGTTGTCACATTGTGTCCAGGAGTTTTGGAATGGAGCTCTGCAATCTAAAAATTGAAATGATTTGCTGCAGAAAGAACCATGGTTAGAGAGAGAGAGAGAGAGATCAAACATTTGATCTCCTTTATATTATTCGACTTTCTCTTTTTCTTTTTTATTGCATTGCAATGTCCATTTCTGTACTTTCTTTGTCAAGTGTTTCATTTTCATCCATTGCTTGTACGTATCCATACCATATCAGTTGGTTTATTTGATTGTTCTCTGTTTTTTGTGTTTCACGCCTGTACTTTCCTTGATTCTTTTATTTTATTTAGGACTCTGTGTAGATTATTTATTTCATTTATCAAACACAATGTATTTATTATATTATAATTTTACTCAGTAAGATAAATGAGAAATTTTTTCTAGGCTTAATTTTACTTACGTTTACAAAAATGGTAATGCCGTAAATAAATCTTTACTTTACTTTACTTTACTTGAACCCAGGGTTCTATCTACCGTTTTGTCGTGTTTATGTCATTATTTTGTTTTATTTATTTTATTTAGTTAACTCAAACGGCTTTACTATTTTTGGAGTTTAAACTTGCTCATTATGGTCTAGAAGCTCAATTGCTTCACCTTCAATTGCCTATGGAACTTCATGGCTTTTTGCGTACTTTTTTATATTCTTTGCTACAGTATCAATTTTTAAGTACCGATGAAGTTTACCATAGCACTTTATTTTGAAATCTTTGCACAACTAGTATTTTAGTATTTTGTTATGAGTTGTTAAATTGGATTTTTCTCTAATTAGTCAGCACATTAACTCAAGTTCTTCCACTTTTTTTTGAACGTGGTTTCCAGCGCGATTTGGTATTAATGGTCATACTTGGCTTGATTTGAATATGGTATGGAAATGTTGTTAATTGTAACTTGTACGTTTCATTTTATATTATTCGCCATTTCCATTCGTTTTGTTAATCCTAATTTTTAATTACCACTACTTTCAAAATCTCTAAAAGGTCCATTTGAACCTAATATTTGTCGGTTAATTTCTGGCACGCCTTCGGGCAGAATTTTAGCGAAACACATCGAGACGGACGCGAAAACAACAAGTAAACATAAAGCTTTCATGGATGCCATATTTTCAACTGCTCTTGGCAATACTATTTTCAGTCACGCTTTTGCAGTTGTTTGCTTTTTGCTTTGTAAAAAATGTGATCTTCTGAAGAGCTTTGCTCTCTTCGACTAATCTTGTTAACTTTTAATTTTGAAAATAACTGAATCTTACAGCTTTTTCAACCAAAATATACAAATCAAATAATAACTAAATCAAAATTAATTGTTATTTTTTTTTGGGTTTAAGAACTTGGTTAAATATTTTCTTTTATTTAATTTACTAACTCAAACGACTTCACTGTTTTTAGAGTTTGAACTATTTCAGTATTGTCTAGAAGCTCAATTGCTTCTACCTTCAGTTGCCTATGGAACTTCATGCCTTTTTGCAAATTTTTTTATAGCTACACTATCAATTTGTAGGTCCCGAGCAAGGGTTTATTTTGAAATCTCTAAACTAGTATTTTATTAACTTGTTATGAGTTGTTTAATTGGAGTATTCTCAGACTTGTATGTTTCATTTTATTTTATTCGCCTTTTCCATTCGTTTTGTTAATCCTAGTTTTTACTTACCACTGCTTTCAAAATCTCTAAAAGGTCCATTTGAACCTAATATTTGTCGGTTAATTTCTGGCACGCCTTCGGGCAGAATTTTAGCGAAACACATCGAGACGGACGCGAAAACAACAAGTAAACATAAAGCTTTTATGGATGCCATATTTTCAACTGCTCTTGGCAATACTATTTTCAGTTACGCTTTTGCAGTTGTTTTCTTTGTAAAAAATTTAATCTTCTGAAAAGCTTTGCTCTCTCTGAATCTTACAGCTTAGTCAACCAAAATATTAAAATCAAATAATAACTAAATCAACCCACTGATTTATTGAAAGAATAAAATGCTTTTTGGTTTAAGAACCCCCTTGTTTAAAAAAGGTATATGATAGTATTGTAGTGTATAGTGAGGTATCGGCATTCTAGCGAGGGCTGTAATTTTTGTAGGGATAAAAGGAATACTGTCAGTGTGCAAACCAAGAGAAACAACTACTCCGATGGCAAATACCCCTACCTAAGGAGACTCATCGTAGAACAAGCATAAATCTCGCTTTATGATGAGTGCGTTTTCTTACCCCTACTGTCACGGTGAAAACCAAGAGAAACAACTATTCCGATGGCAAATACCTCTACCTAAGGAGACTCATCGTAGAGCAACCATAAAGCTCGCTTTATGATGAGTGAGTGTCCTTAACCCTACCGGTATTGATTTACATTGTTGGTTTGATGCTTAATGAAACTACATAAAGTGGTTTTCATTTTCTTCAACGTCGGTCACAAGGATATGAGTTGTCCTTGTTTGGACTACATCTACTATCGAATTTACTTTAGAAAGTAGTTTCCTCTTTTTACATTTAGAGAATTATTCAAAACTATGGACATGATTGCAATTTTAACAGTTATATATCAGGGTTTATTTTTTTCTCTATTGATACTTGATTTATAATATCCAATATTATGCACTCGGGGGTTTTTACGAAATTCAATACTTTGGAATTGAGCTCAGCCCTGATAACCTTTTAACTTTTAAACTAAAACAGCGATATTTTTGCAGATTTGACAATAGGTCAGTATTATTTTATTTTCGATTTCAATAGTTTTGAATTATTCTATAAACATATTTGTTTAGGTATATTGATTACTATACTCTATTTCCATTACTGAATGATAGCAGTTTCTATTGTTTTTGAATCCTCACGTCACTATAATACACAATACAATAGCAGCCTCACTTTTAGGTACTTAATTTTGCTACGATTGTCTTTATTTGGCCTACCATTTTGTTACTCTATAATAAGCCTGTTTAGTATATAGAAGACAGAATCTTTATTTTCAATGGATATTCGACATTCATGAACTCCTTAGTTTCTTCATGGTCCCATGGCTTCTTAAGAAGTACGGCCTCCCTATTTTCTTCATTTACCTTTTTCTTTATGTCCCATATGCAATCGTTAGTTAAATACCATCATGGCGATTTTGACTTTGCACAGGAGTAGCTATTTCAAATAACTGATTAATAGGCAAACTAGTCTCTTCAATTCTTTGGATTCTTTTCAAAGATTTCAAGTTTCTTGGATGATATGATAGAGGAATTACAGTATTTTTCTCTAAGGTTTCAAAATGTGTATGCCTAAAATATGTAATTTGATCTTGTAAGTATATTTAATAATTTTTGATTGCAACACTATAAAATTCTTTATTTTTCTTAATTTGATCGAATTAATATACAAATATAGTTTATGTATTTTTTAGAAATAAAAAAAAGAAGATATGGAAAATTTTAAGCCAAACAACATTCAAGGTTTTTTAAATGAGAGAGACTTTTAGTGGATTTTTCAAAACAAAAGAAAAACCGAAAAATTTGGACTTCTAATTTTAAATAACTACGTAAATGATCAAACGAATTACCATCTTTTTCAGAGTGTCTCTTGCGGTTATTTTACGTATTTTTTATTTGAGTTTAATTCTCTAAATTGGATTAAAGGTGCCGCGTCAAGCCAGCCGTCTAATTAGCGATAATTAGATTTGCAAATAATTACTTTACAAGAGATTACAAGTGACATTGGCACGGTCGAAAATTACTGGAACAAAATTTGTTTGAAAGGAAACTTGTGAGGATTGGTTGCTATTTTATTTAACGTGACTGTTACAAAAGTTTTAGTTAAACTTTTCGTTTTATGATGCTGTTTTCGTTTTACATTTTATACATAAATAGGACATTTTTGGTCAGGCTTTTTGGCAATAACACTATATCCTGCGCAGTAGTACAGAGTGGTCCTGCGCCATTTGCCAGTATAGAAATTCGTATTCTACGATTTTCTGAAAATTTTGACGTACCAGACAATAAATATTGTATCACAAATAGACAAGCGGGAACTAAAAACGGCCTATTTCAAACCTGACTACAATCTCGATCCCGAAACGCGACCTCGTTGGATCTTCTCTGATATCTCTAGTCAGCTCTTCTCTACCTGCCTATATTTATTCATTTATTTCTTTTTTGGTGTTCCCCCTCTTTTTTAACTTTTACTTCACAGACCGTCGCGTTATGAGATCGAGGCACACCCTTATGTTTCTATTTTTGTCTAAACACGTGCTAAATTAGTTTTTCTTTTTCTAAGCAGAATCTTTATGATTACTATAGCTATTACCCTAATGAAATATATCTTTGTTTAAGCTTAGTAACTTTAACACGTTTTTTTACCTTACCTTTCCCTGAATTTTTAAAATGTTTTTTTACATTGTTCTTGCAATAGACTTATTGCAATTCCAAGTTCCATTTACGTTTTTCAAGCGTTTTTACTTTTTCTATTGTTGCCAAGTCATTAATTTTGGCAGTAGTACAAAATTGCTTGCAAAATTCGAACTGAATGCACCCATTGCTGCTTGAAGTGCAGATGTGGGATCCGAGGTACTTAAAAGTTTTTAACTGACTAATGAGCAGTTTACACGGGTCGGATATTGCTGCCTGACTGAGGCCACACAAAATACAATAAAATATTTTTAAATTTTTACCTTCCTAGCCCGCGTAGCAATGGCTAGAGAATGTATTAGTTCCGACGAAATTTTTTTTCAGATAACGCCGAAAATTTGTTTGGTTGTATTTTCACCTATCTTCGGCACTCTTACGAGCTGATTAGATTTTAGTCAAAATCCATTAATGCTAATGACAATTAAAAAATGCTATCTTTTAAATGGAGCGTCGCATATACATTTTGCTTAATAATTTTAATCAAAAACTTCGTAAGAGCTTGAGTTATAAGATATTTACAAAAAACTGTTTTTAAGGCTGATATATCACGGCTTCACTTAAAGTGTGCTCATAGGCTAGCTAGGAAGGTATCAGATCCGTCATGGATCCATTTATTTATTTTTTATGAATAGGGTGTCCTTTGGTCAGCACATTTCGACCTGTCACGCCATTACGTTGAATAACCATAACGGACGTGGTTGTTTAAGAAAGTTTAGTGCTAACTTTATATCACCTCTTATGGTTTTTTTTTGTGACATTTGCAATTAACCCAAACTTGAATTAGTTAAGGCAAGTACAAATTGTGAAAGGCTTTCGCGGCCATCGTCCAATGGTGGTTGTGCTTTCGGGCTGTTCGGCCGTCGTCGTTGAAATTCGTTCTCGACGTTTCGCCATCTCGAGTGGATGGCATCTTCAGGAGATGTTGACTGTTTGTCGGCTTCTCAGTCTTCGAGAACAGTCAACATCTCCTGAAGATGCCATCCACTCGAGATGGCGAAACGTCGAGAACGAATTTCCAACGACGACGGCCGAACAGTTAACGCAAGATTGCGGAAAATCCACTTGCTAGAAGCATTTTATATTACTTTTTGGCAAATGGTCAATTCCCCCTATTTCTACCACGCTGAATCCGAATATACCGGTTGCCACCTCAAAATGTTGACAGTATATTTATATAACTAAAAAATACTATAATATAATTATTTTTTTTAATGGCTGCGATAAAGAGACAGGAATGGCAAGTTGCTACTGCGCAGCGTTAGTAAATCAAAATGTCCAATATTAGTTTGATGTCCGTAATAAGTAAAATCTTAGAGAAATATTGTTACGGGTTTAGAACAACAAATAAAACAAGCAAATGTCAAAAACGATATGTCAATTTATTTCGACAACTCAATGTACAAAAACGCATGCAAACTCACTACTGAAATTGGCTTGTGTTACTAGTCTAGGTTTTAGTTGCGTTATCTATGACTTACGGTCGCTTATATACGCGAATTTTCTACGCGCCGAAAACGGATAGCTAGTTCGCGCGATGAGAGTCAGTCAGATATAACGAGCTGTAGTAATAACGAGATATTAACTTGAAGCAATGAGTATATGTCCCATGTAGAGTGGCAACTGGCAAGCTTCGCAACATTGAGGGGTAGATGGCGCTGAAATAAATTCGTCTATTACGCAATATTCAGGGACTACTAGTACGATTTAGTTACATGTGCGAGTTCCGAGGTTCATGTCTGTCATATAAATGCCATTAGATTATGGTACTTGTCTCTGAATATTGCGTAATAGACGAATTTATTTCAGCGCCATCTACCCCTCAATGTTACAAAGCTTGCCAGTTGCCACTCTATATGGGTCATATACTCATTGATTCGTGTTAATATCTCGCTATTACTACAGCTCGTTATCTCTGACTTACTCTCATTGTCCGGCGTTTTTATAGCGTCTTCGATCTTTCGCGAACTATCTATCCGTTTTCGGCGCCTAGAAAATTCGCGCGCGTAAGTCATAGATAACGCAACTAAAACCTAGACTAGTAATACAACCATAAGATAAGTCAACCTAATACTACATTTAACCTAAATACATTTTAACTATAAAATTTCAATAACTTAAATTTATAACAATATGCTCTAAGGATAAAATTATAATACTACCCCTATACAGCTCGTTATCAAACATCACAACAGCAGAATTGATGCACGCGGGTGCACGGCTACAAATGAAAGGGGGTTAAATTGAAGGAGCCACTCCAACTGGAATATGGAGATAGCGATCTGTGTTCAATATACTCGAACTCTCCGTTTGAAAAGTCTACTTAATTGGAGAGATGGAACAAGTTTTGCCTATTAGCCCAATCAAATAAGAAAAAAACCAAAAAAAATCGTGCTAGTATAATTTTATATACTTACTCCTTAACATCTGGGACCCATATCGGGCGGGCCAAAAAAAACTTTTTTTTTTCATTATAACTTTTGAACTATACCATTGATTTTAATAGGTTAAACTGCACTTGGCAGAGAATTAATCAGAGTTTTAACTAAATATATTTTTTTGTCCGCCATCTCGAAATCCAAGATGGCGGACGAAATGAAATTGTACCCTTCAAAGATGCTCGTTTATCTTGTGTTGCGAAAATGTTTTATTTATTATTTTAAATCAGTAAAAAAGCTGCATTCTTGCCACGCACAACAAGGTACAAATCAGCAAAATCAGTTCGGTGGTTCTAAAAAAAATATTTTTGGTTCAACCACTGTCTGCCAATTATGTATGCATTTATTTATTTATAAATTCATTACTACTGAATCGACATTTTAAAATTGAAAATGGCGTACAGAATCATACTTGATTCCTCAAAATGGCGTGTTTATTCTTATTTTATAGAAAAACACTACTTTTCCACCACACAACTACGTACAAACTAGTAGAATCGGTGTGGTGGTTCTCAAAAAATATATTTTTGTTTCAGCCATTGTTTTACAGATTTTACGATTGCATTGCCAATCCTGTCTGCATTAATTTCCTTTTAAACTAATTATTACTGAACCGATCTTAGTGATATAAAAAAAAGCGTGGTGAGAATTGATTGTTCTTTAAAGATTGTTATCGAAATTTGCAGTCATCTTGAAAGTACATTTGTCGGACAGAATCTTACTTGGCCCTTCAAAGAGGCACGTTTATTCTTATTTTCCGAAAATGCTTTAGTTTTTTTTTTAATTTATAGAACCACTACTTTTATTTGTATAATTTGTAAAACAATGGTTATATCAGATTTTGTGAGAACCACTACACCGATTTTATTAATTTGTACCTCTTTAGGCGGGATAAAAGTAGTGTTTTTCTATAAAATAAAAACAAAAGTAAAACATTTTCGGAAAATAAGAATGAACACGCCATTTTGAAGAATCAAGTTTGATTCTGTCCAGCATCCTTAATTCTAAGATGGTAGGAAAACTTGGGTTTACTTACTTACTTTTCTCAATTCTTTTTACGGCATACCATTTTCGCGTACTTGGCTTTTTTTACATGAAATAGTTTGGTTTTTGAGACCAAACGTCCCCATAAACAGATTTTTGAGGAAATTTTTGACAAACTCATTCACCCTTGAGGAGCACCGTGAATGTTCAAAAGCCTAAATTGTTTCAATACTGGTACATAGTAATTAATATACGTATTATTAAATCTATGTGGTGTTTACGTTGTAAAATAATGCGAACTTGAGCGTCTATTTCGGTCCAATTTGCGTACGAATGAAGTAATAAAAACGGCAAATTTATTGCTGTGCTTAACATAGATCAATGCGTTTAAATTATTCTATTAGTCAAAGTCAATAATTTTTTACAGTGTATATAGCAGTAATTTATGTTTATATAGATCAATTTGTTTGCTGGTTTACAGATAGATTTATATTGTTATGTTAGAAGGACTATATTGTTAAATACATTGTGTTATGGGCGTACGTAGCATAAATTTTAATGAGGGACAAATGTAAAAAGTTTAAAATAATATAGGTATTTATTAAAATAAATAAAAAAAAGGGCGGCGAGGCGGAAATTTTGAAAAAATTAAATAAATAGATGGCTGCTAAAAAAAGAACGAAAAAGAATTAAGAGATTTTCGAACAAAATGGCGCGGCAGAATAAAATTTTTGAAAAATGAAATACTTTTCGAAAAAAAGCACCCTAGAAGAAAATTTTAGAGAAAATTTAATAATTCAATGAATGACCCCAAAAACTATTGGGAAAAACGTAGTGTGTAAAAGCCAGCGCCATACAGTATAAGATCATACAAAGTAAGATATAGTTAGGAGTAAGTGTATTATATTTTATTGGAAGAAATACGTTTGAAGTTCTAACATGATTGAATGACTGTTTTGTTTGGAAATTTGGAAATTATTAAATTGTTTTCTACATTTAGGGGGGGGGGGCGAAATGCCCCACGCTGCCCCTCCTTGCAAACGCCCCTGCATTTTGTCCCTTTTAGGGGAATAATACACGCTCTACAGGTTCAGATACTGCGTTTAATGAGAGAAGTCAAGCGAGGGTATAAACCACCCCACCACCTCGTGGTTCCTTTCTTTAAACGTGCTTTTTTGACAGTTTTTTGCTAATAACTCGAAAACTGTTAACTTTTTAAAAAATTCTGTAGTAATCATTTTTTGAGCAGGCAAAATTTTCTTTTTTACAAAAGATAGAAGATTCACATTACTTTCCTCAAATTTTAAGACCTTAAAAGATATGAGAAAAGTTTTTTTCCAGGCCTTGTAGTTTGGAGCTACGAGGGAAAATTCAAAAATTCGAAATTCTAAAAATCCGTCGTATCTCATCAGTGCAGAAAGTTGATCCTGTCAATAAAATGACGTTGTCAAATTTTCGGTCCCTCGAGTCAAGTCAATTAACAAGTAAATACAGACCTAGATTTTTTCAATTTTTTGGTTTACGTTGGGATAAAAAAATTTAAAAAAAATCGAGCTCCTTCGGTTCGGTTCGGTTCGGTTCGGTTTTTTTTTTCTTAGTTTTTTTCTGAAATCTCGAATTTGACTCGACGGACCAAAAATTTGACAATGTCATTTGATTGACAGAATCAACTTTCTATAAAGAAGTTTTAACAGAATTGCAATATCTGCCCTAATAATAAATTTCTGGGATTTCGAATTTTTGAATTTTCCCTCGTAGCTTCATAACTGCAAGGGCTAGAAAAACCGACGCATGCGCAGTAACTGAAAGCCTACCTACCCGAAAAAGGAACATTAAGAATTAAATGGGGGTCCTGGCTTCAAGCTTCGCGTGTGAGAATGCATGGGTATGCCTCATATTTTTTCTCTAACGTATTTAATAGATAGTTTAAGTTGTGCTACGTATTTTTACGTAAGCATGAGATTTGACAGTTACGCAAGCGCACTTCTTCACACCGTCGACAAGGTCACGTTAGGAGCTTCCGTATTTACGTTAGCTTACGTCAGTCCGCGGGCACCTTAACGTTACCAAAGAATAGAATTGGTTGATTGACCGATCGAAAAATGAGGCCTAGACGATAATTTCCGCTTCCAGTACAAACGATTCTTTGCAAATATATTCCTACTGTAGTTGAAAAGACAAAAACAAAATTGTAACATCAAAAAAACACAGTGCGGAATTCCATATTCTCTGCTATTAGTAGACTTGTTATGGTAACAAAAACATTCAACTTAAACTCAAATTTGGAACAAAATGTAGAGCGCTTAACGTGCAGTTTTACGTAAAAATACGTAGCACAACTTAAGCTATCTAATGTTTCCTCTAAACCAGTGGTTCCCAAAATAATAAAGAAAAAAACTGTTTTTTTATTACAAAAAAATATTTTGTGCGAAGGGTGCTACTGCATGACGTGGCCTCTGTCCGTGTGTGTGTGTGTGTGTGTGTGTGTGTGTGTGTGTGTCTGTCCGGCCCACGGTAGCTTCGGAACTGCTGAACCGATTTTCATGCGACTTTCAGGAAAAATAGTGTTCGACACTGTAGCGATCCGAAAGAAGTTAGGTTGAAACCCAATGACACTTAAAAAATTGAAAAAATGGTAACTTTATGGAACATCGCATCAATATGCGCTCGGAATATTGTAAAACTCATTTTTCTCAACAATTCGTGTTATAACCAAAAACTTCGTAAGAGCTTTCGTTTCGGAGATATTTATAAAAATCTGTTTTTAAGACTGGAATGTGCTAATTGGCTAGGAAGGTATCAGATCTGTCATAGATCCATTTATTTTTATAAATAAACACAAGTAAAATTAAATATTTTTAGTAACCAAAATTTATTAAAAAATTTATATTTTTGCATTTATTACTCCAATTTTCAATTCCGCTAAATTGATATTTTTCGTCCTATTGAAAAGAAATCAGCGAGTGCCCAAACGACTTGTACACAATAAATTTTATCATAATTCGATAAATAGTTTAAAAATTTTACTACCCTAAATATTCCGAAACCCTTGACATCGGTGTATAAAAATCTCAATTAGAGACCATTAAGCATATTTCCGGCAAAAAGCAATATCTAAGAAAAACATTTTAGAGAAGAACCTACTTACCTATTATATTAATTATTAGTTAAATATAAACCAAGCATAAAAAAATATGCAACTAGTGAAAACATTAACGTATCAACCTAAAAGCAAAGATAGTTAATATAATCTTTGGTAAAACTATAACTAAACTGATTTTTTAATAATTAAACGGGAGTCAGAACAGTATATGGCTGATCACTTGTTAAGCACTGACGCTTTCGCGTAGAAGGCGTTTTTGCCGAATTGTTAATATTTTCTTATTTTTATTTGCATTTATCAAATATAACTTTTTGTCATTTTAAAATTTAAATTACATCAGGAGTCCCGCGCCCCCCTTAATATTGGTCTGCGCCCCCCAGTTTGGAAACCACTGCTCTTAACGGTGTCAGTTTTCTTGAGTTAAGAAGGACAGCGTAATATACCTTACTAATTTAAAACATATTTCTTGTTTCTTGGCTTTTTCTCTTTTACTTCAATGTAGCTAGCTCTCTACGTTTACAAAATAAACGTTTTATTTGCTCGCCAATAAACTTCTTTCATTACAGTTTCAAAGAAAAACGAGCAGTAAAAATTTCGCTCTTTCCTTTATAAGCATTTTTATCTAATAAGCTCGCAGTTTACAGAGAGACACATTTTGAGTTTTATGAAAATTAAAATTATAACTTTTTATGTGAATGTGTTTTTTTAAGATTATAAAATTCAACAAAATCATTTTAACGTACTATAGCGTTGCGTCATATCAATATTTTACTATAATCAAAACTGAGAAATGTGGTTAAACCACATTTCTCAGGTTAGAAAATATATTATTCTTTAGTTCTTGGTAGGGTATATCTGTTTAAATTCTTTTTTATATTTATTAAGCATGATGATAATCATCTCAAAGTCTAATGCCACATTTTAAACTTAATCTCAAAACAAAAGTTGAATTACATTTTAAGGGCAGTTTGACAATTATGACACGACAAATATTATTGAAATGTCATAGTTGCCAAACTGTTAGCGAGTGTTGTTTGTGTCAGTTTGAAGTTTTGTAAAACATAGCTTTATATCTTTTTGTAAATATTAAATATCCAAATTAACCACCTTTTGTATACAAAATAAAGAAAACCATTTTAGTTTTTCTTTCACTTTTAAAACATCTGTTGAAACACAAACGTTTCTCTTTGAAATCATAAAATTCGCGAAAAACCATCAAGATCAAAACAATCTTTTCCATACGAAATTTTGAACCGCGCATTTCACTTCAAAGATTAAAGAAAAACAATTCTTTAGAGAAAAGCCAGCAGAATTAACGGCTACACATTTTTTCAAATTTTCAGTTTGTTTTGCTCAGGATTTTTAGAGTCTTGAGCACGGGTTATAGGTTATTGACACATGCTTATGTACTATTAAGGGCTTGTACGCACGAACGGTTTTTTTGCCGTCCTGCCGCTGCGTTTTTTTCACCGCTTTGATAGAACGTGCTATTTTATGTACCTGAACGCACCAGCGATTATTTTTCCGCGACAATTTTAATTATTTTTCCGCGCGGGTAAACAGTCGCGCGGAAAAATAATTAAAACCGTCGCACAGTGGAACGTTTGACTAATCTAGGTGGACCTGGTTAAGTACTATAAATTAACATTTCAGCTACCTACAATTAAAGGGCATATTCCATACATCCTAGATCCAAAATATTATTTTTTTATCCCCTCTGGTTGTCAAGATATTTGCATTGAAAGTTGCGTCTTAAAAATTTTCTGCTTAGACATTTTAATCTTATGTATGAGCAATGCTTTAAAACAATAGATAGTTTAAGTTGTGCTACGTATTTTTACGTAAGCATGAGATTTGACAGTTACACAAGCGCACTTCGTCACACCGTCGTCAAGGTCACGTTAGGAGCTTATCTATTTACGTTAGCTTACGGCAGTCTGCGGGCACCTTAACGTTACCAAAGAATAGAATTGGTTGATTGACCGATCGAAAAATAAGGCCTAGACGATAATTTCCGCTTCCAGTACAAACGATTGTTTGCAAATATATTCCTACTGTAGTTGAAAAGACAAAAAACAAAATTGTAGCATCAAAAAAACACAGTGCCGAATTCCATATTCTCTGCTATTAATAGACTTGTTATGGTAACGTAAAAACATTCAACTTAAACTCAAATTTGGAACAAAACGTAGAGCGCTTAACGTGCAGTTTTACATAAAAATACGTAGCAAAACTTAAACTATCTATTATTGTTTTTTCCCGCGTAGTAGGCGCTGGAGTAAAACAAGTGCCAGGCATTTTTAGAGTGACATGTCCTTAACACTAGGGAAGCATTTTGACTGTCATTGTTGCAGTGTTTTACTTGCTATGATTTTATGAATTCGCTGGTGTTTTGGTAAGGAAAATTTTATTTTTATATAGTTTTTGTTGGACTGAAACTTTAGTTTGTTAGAATTTGTTGATGTTAGTTTTAGTATTTTCTAATTAACCGAAATCTCTACTTTCTGACGCAGTATTGAAATTTTGTCCTTTTTTTGCGGTAAACTTGTACTTAATTATTTTCTTAGCCTGCAACTCTAAAAATAGAAAACGTATTATTTGTGTTTAATGACATTTTCTTTTTGATACCTTCACAAATGTGCCCTTTGGGGATTTTCACCCCGGGCAAGGGGTGAGAGGTTTAAAATTTTTAATGCATTTATTTTTCATATAGTGACAGATGAGAGCGGAATTTTTTTCTTGATCGTCCCTTACGGCCTAAAACGTCTTTATTTAAATTTTTCTGAAACACCTTGTATATTGCAAAACTTTTATTTAAATTCCTTCTTGCAAAAACTAAAAAAAATATATACCGTTACTTCATTGTTATAAAATTTGTTGAAACAATTTTTGTTAAAAACATACAGACTACAAATCTTAAAATCGTTAAAATCTGAATCACCCTATAAGAGGTAGGTAATTATCAAATACCAAATTGCAAATAATGTAAGGACCTAAAACTATAAACAACGAAGCAGAAAACTTTTATCTTATTTTTCTTTTTTTAATTTCACTTGTTTATAGTTTTAGGTAGGTAATATTGCAAATACTAAATGCTTTTAAATATTTTATGTTATTTTAAAGCTAAAAAAATCAAGCATTAACGAGTGTTAATGTTGCTCAGGGGTTGACACCTAGATCTTCAAAACGTTCCACTGTGCGTCGCGGAAATATAATTGCTGGTGCGTTCAGGTACATTTAAAATATAAGGATGGAATGGCTTAGTCGAGTGAATTCCCTAAGAACTAGTGTTCCTATACTATACTGTGACACTGAGCAAGATTGGAACTTTAAAAAATTTATAATCATGGTTTTGGTGGCACAATTGGTAGGGTGTTGGCGTACAAAGCCACAGGTTCCGGGTTCGAATCTCGGCTGCACCACAAGAAACTTTTTTAAATAACTTTTCATTCTTTAATTTCACCCCAGGTTTGGAATTGATGTTTAAGGTTTTAAGTTAAACCTTGCATTATTGCATTTTCGTATTTATAAAAATTATTATTGAAAATCGCCCATTGCGATTTCATGCTTTCAGGCGTTGATACGTCTAATTTGATTTCATACAATACCAAGGGTAACGAGAAATTATTTAAAAAAATAAACCGGTTGAATGGCTTGATCGAGTGAATACCATGAGAACTAGCGTTTCTATACTATTATTTGAAGTTTTAAAAATTCATAATCATGGTTTCGGTGGTCCAATTGGTATGACGTTGGCGTACAAAGCCAGAGGTTCTTGATTCGAGTCCTTGCTGAAGCACAAACTTTGTTTAAATAATTTTTCGTTCTTTAATTTTACCCGTGGTTTGGAATTGTTGTTTACGGGTTTGAGTAAAACCTTGCATTATTGATTGCATTTTGTTATTTGAAAAAACTGTATACCGTGTTTAGTGTGTCGTGCTACAGTCAAACCGCAGCGTTTTCGCAAATTGCTTGTAGCAGCATCATGTCGGTTAGTGTCTGGCTACAACTCGTATACATGACAGGACACTGAGTTTTAGGCACAGATTATAGCTAAAGATTTCAAAAACAGCCAAAATAAAAAAAAGTGCGTTTGACATTTCCATTGAAAAGCTAAACATTTGGCCGAAGTAGTGCGGCACGCATATTTGTATACAACATTCAGGATCGCCACTCGGCTTTCGCCCGAACATCTCTGGTAAATAGCAGACGATATGGTAAATCGCTTGGGTAACTAACACCCGTGATCGCAAAAATATTCGTTAAAAATCAGTCTGGATTTCAGAACCACAATCTTTCTTAAGAAAGAATTCGTAAATTTCTAACATACATATATTGTTTTAAAACATACTCTCCTGACCTCTTTCCCGGGATCTTAGAGAATGTGAAACCTAACCGTTGTCAATCGATCGCCAACGTAACCGAACCGTGTCAATGTAGAATAGGGCTTCATGGACACGGTTACGGCAGCGTTCGGGCTACAACCGAATCGCAATCATGGACGTCGTTTACAAATATGCGTGCGGCACTCGTAGGCAACCCGTTAGGCAGCCGAGCCGGGCCGCATGCATATTTGTATACAACACCCAGGATCGCCAATCGGCTTTCGCCCGAACATCTCTGGTAAATAGCAGACGATATGGTGAATCGCTTGGGTAACTAACACCCGTGATCGCAAAAATGTTCGTTAAAAATCAGTCTGGAACAATCTTTCTTAAGAAAGAATTCGTAAATTTCTATCATACATATATTTTTTTAAAACATACTCTCCTGACCTCTTTCCCGGGTTCCTAGAGAATGTCAAACCTAACCGTTGTCAATCGATCGCCAACGTAACCGAACCGTGTCAATGTAGAATATGGCTTCATTGACACGGTTACGGCAGCGTTCGGGCTACAACCGAATCGCAATAATGGACGTCGTTTACAAATATGCGTGCGGCACTCGTAGGCAGCCGGGCCGCATGCATATTTGTATACAACACCCAGGATCGCCAATCGGCTTTCGCCGGAACATCTCTGGTAAATAGCAGACGATATGGTGAATCGCTTGGGTAACTAACACCCGTGATCGCAAAAATGTTCGTTAAAAATCAGTCTGGAACAATCTTTCTTAAGAAAGAATTCGTAAATTTCTGACATACATATATTTTTTTAAAACATACTCTCCTGACCTCTTTCCCGGGATCCTAGAGAATGTGAAACCTAACCGTTGTCAATCGATCGCCAACGTAACCGAACCGTGTCAATGTAGAATAGGGCTTCATTGACACGGTTACGGCAGCGTTCGGGCTACAACCGAATCGCAATCATGGACGTCGTTTACAAATATGCGCAACGCGCCTTCATAACTAGCACACGCAATCGCGAAAATATAATATGTTAGTTCACCTTCAGCTATGTAGCGAGCCATGTGCTTTTGTCTTATTTTGCAAAAAAGATGAGCTTATTTTTACCCTCAACATATAGTTACCATCACATTGATGATTGTTCAGTCAGAGTGAACTTGTCAACGGAAGAAGAAACGGAGGTAAGTTGTATTCACTCTTTAGGGTTCGGTTCGGTTCGGAACAATGTTTCGGTTCGGTTCGGAAGAATCGTTCGGTTCGGTTCGTATTATTTTTACCACCTCATCAAAATCAGGTTTGCAATATTTGCGTGATGACAGACACACACAAAAATTGTGAAAATTGCATTTTTGATATCCAAGTAGGTATTTAAAAATTATTCAATGTACTAAAATATCGCGATTGCACATGCTGGTTGTGAAGACGCGTTGATAACATGTGGTGGATAAGAGCTGCGCTCGAGCTCGCTTGATGCGCGATACCTAGTGGTAGATATGAATATAACATGTGATGGATAGAAACTGAGCTCGGGCTCGTTCGAATCGCTATTCCAGGTGATAGATATGAATAGCGAATTCGTTTGAGAAAGTAAGTGTGCCACTCATAGTCCACGGAAACTGTTTTGGTGCTGTCAAAAAATTGCCCCAGTGCAGTTTTATTAAAATACAAAAGTGCTCTAGTTCAACACGAGCTGGGAGACCTCAGTGCAACACTGAGCTTGTCCAGTTGCTCAAAAGAATACAAAATATTGCACTAGTTTACCCAGAAGAATACGAAAATTGCACTAGTTGGGCACTAGTGCTGCACTTTTTTCCCAAAAGAAGAATTCGCCATTACTTTGATTTTATCGTGGCCTTGTCATATGGCGGAGACTGTCAGTTGTTGTTAGTTTTGTTGTTTTTTTGTTGAAAAGAAAGAAATTTTGAAACTTTCCTTACTCTAATAAAAAAAATTTATGTTTTAAAACCCTTAACAGTTTTTACCAGTTAGATTTTATCCCAAATATAATTAAAAAAACTGGCAAAACACAAATAACAGAGTTTGACAAGCAGTTGACATTTCTAAACCGGAGAATAAAATGTCAAAGTAAAACATTTGCCGGGCGGCGGCCATTTTGGATTTTCCACTTTAATTTTGGTCAAATTCAATCCAATCCATGATTTCAGGCAAGCCACGTGGCTCAGAAAACTCGATCCAGAAAACTCAAACTCAATTTCTCGGTATTATTTTTATTAATAATTAATTATTTTTATTAATAACAAACTTTTTTTTTTCAGGTCGAAGTGGGCGATGTGATATTAAAAGTAAACGAAACCGATGTGATTAAGTACAGCACAAAAGAGGGTGAGTTTTATTTTTTCATGTTTTATTTATTCTCCACTCTTTTTTCTGGCTTTTCAGCCCTCCATACACACAAATAGTTCACAAAATCGGTCAGTTGTCATCTTAGAAAATGAAATAGTCGCATTAGAACCAGTATAAGCTGTACTTTATATTCAACATTAAAATGGTTTTGATTTTATTTCTTATAGTTGTGTGAGTTCGTGTCCGCTTGTGTAGTGGTCCTGCTTCGGATATATCGCCGCAATGCTGGCAGCATAAATTCGAGCGGACTGCCTTGATCACAGCGTTTCGCGAGCTTGTGGGTTCGAGTGTTGTTATGTCTAAAAAAGCTATTTTTCGACGCAAAAGCTTTGGCAAAAACTGGGCAATTGATCCTAGTATGGATGAAAAGTATTAAAAAAAAAATTCTAAACTCTTTCGATTTATACCACTGAGAAATGCTTAAGCTAGGATTCCCCGCACGGTCGCTTACGACTAAGTCCATGGTACTAATGGTTGGTAAGAAATTCGTATTACTTGTATCTCTTTCCAACCAGAGGTAAAAAATTTATTCGCCGCGACTTAGTCGTAAGCGACCGTTGAGGAAATCCTATATTTTTTACTATTCTAAAAAATAACAGGTCCTAAAAACTGTAATTTTTTTATTTTGTAAACTATAAAAGATGAGTCCGGTTGTTTGACAAGGTTTTGACAGATATCAAAATCTCTCACATGTATAATCTTTGATTAGTATTTCATCACCAAAAAACTTTTTAAATGAAGAAGAAGCACATTGTAGTCCTTTTTACCTATTTAAACAAATGAAAAGTTATTTTTTAAAAATTTTAATTTATACAAGTTAAAAAGGTTAACCACATATCATAAAATATTAAAAACTAAAAAATATTAGTCTTAATTTTTCAGGGTTTTGATAGGTGTCGATATGGTTAATATTTTTCGATTTACTATGATCGACTTAGTAGGAATCGTTCTTTTCGCCTAAATCGACCATAGTTAGCTTTCTAGATCTTCAATTCCTTTCTTTGACTGCTTATACCGGCTCACCTGTTATATATACAGGGTTGCTCTCATGGTAAAAAATGTTTCCCACCGCATCGCCATTTTAACGTAAATTTCTTCTGAATATCGCGGGTATGGAGGGCTTTTTAGCACCAATTTTTTTCATCATTTTTATTCGCATTTCCCGTTTTTCATCATCATTAGCTCGTTTATGTTTTCCAGTGATTCTTTAAATCTGTCTTCGCACAAACTGGAGTTTACACAGCTTTATTGCCTTTTTTATGGTTTTTTTTTCGGCTATATTAAAATTCATTTAGCGGCTAACATTTTTTGTTCCTCAAAAATGTGGGCACTTCAATTAGGCCATAAAATGATTTGTTTCATATAGCGAATTCTTTTTGAAAACGTATGCAGGACTGATAACTGGTAAGCCATTAGTGCAATTGTTTTCTTTTGGGTTAACTGGTAAAATTTTCTGTACAGTGTTGCACTCAAATTCTATTCAAACTGCACTGGATCAATTTTTTTAACACCAAAACAGTGTCGGTGGACCAAGAGTGGCGTACGAGGGCTGTCTTATATTTTGCATATAGAAACATAGAGGGCGATACTGATCGAATGTCGTTTCTAAAACTTAACCTCAATCTTTACCTATACCTAATCTAAATTCAAAACGTCAGTGCGATACATATAGTGTTATAGCTACAGAGAATTTTTTAATTTAACAAATCAGTCGAATAATGGACATTAGAACATTTTCAGGCTATAATTTTTTATATCTTTCGAAGAAAATTATCTCAATGCCTCGCCGAGTAGATTTCTGTTTTCGGCAGGGTTCCGCGGATATATATCAAGTGATATATATATCATGATATATATCACGATATATATCATGATATTTATATAGCTTGATATATATCTGATATATTCAATAATTTTACTTATTAAACTAAAAATGTTTTCTACCATTCTAAATATCAGAAAATTTGTCAGTACGCCCCTGTACAAAAGTATAAGCATCTGTAAATATGTAGTATCGATCGATTCGGCTGCCGATCGCGGAGCTGACTGGGAATCCCCTGTTTCACATCTGGTAGATCCCCGACGCGACGATTTCTTTTGTTTTCTGTTTTTCTAGGTTAGAGCAGTTACTGTCTTTTCCATCTGTGTGTACTTTTAATTTATTAGTAAGTAGTGATTTTTATTTAATATGCCAAAACCAAAGCATTCAGTTTGGCATTATTTTGACTGTATAATTAAGAAGAAAAATGGTAATGGAAAATGGCCGAAATGTCTAGAGTGTTCAAAGGAGATGCAGGGTATACCATCACGAATTTATGTTTAGAATATAAGATTTTGTTGATGTGTTTGTGTTGAAATAAATTTTATGCATAGGAACGATGTTTCTCTTTTATTAAATATTAAAATTTTGATAATGATATATATCAGATATATCATGTGATATGATATTTATATAAATATCATGATATTTTCGAACTCGGTAATGAAGCACCACATATGTCGACAGTTTCTCGTTGGATGGATGCTCATCATGGAAGATCGACATGTGACATATCACGAGATTGAGGCTTCATTGAAGATTTCAAAGACCTCAATTGAAAAAATTTTGCTTGAAGAAATAGGGGTTAGAAAATTAGTTTCCCGCTGAATACCGCATCTGTTAACCGTAGAACAGAAAGAAGCTAGGGTCAATTCGTGTCTGACAACTCTAGATCGCTTTAAGGCAGGAAATTCGAAAGACGTGTACAGCATTGTCAGTGGTCATGAATCGTAAATTTACTCATATGAACCCGAAAATAAACTTAGTCGTCTAGTGTTACGAGATAAAGAAAAGCCAACAAAAATCATCCGTTCTCGAGGTATATCCAAAAAGATGGTCGCGACATTTGACTCAAAAGCAGGTCGTGTAGCAACAATTTCTATAGAATATCAAAGGACAGTTACTGCCGATTGGTACATCACCATTTGTTTGCCGAAAGTCATCGCTGAGCTTCGAAAAACCAACCCCGAATAACGAATCATTCTCCACCAAGGCAATCCAAGTTCGCACAAAGAACAAAAAAAGCATTACATGTTTAACACAACAAAACGTCGAGAAAATGCTTGGGGTCCACTGACACTATCAAAAAATTGCCCCGGTGATTCATGAAGTTGCAGTGTAATACAGCTCACAGTTCCCGTGAATTTTTCTGTGAACTTATATCAGATGGCAGTCCCCAGTTGATTTGTTTATGTAACCAATTTATTACTGACAATAATTTGTTTGGAATTTTTCATATGTTAAAATTATGGTGTTCTTGTCGCGTCTTTAATAGTGAATTCTTTTTAGTTAGCGCGCCACTGACACTATTTTGGTGCTGTCAAAAATTGGCCTCCAATTGAGTACAACACGAGCTCTGAGACCCTGTGCGGAAAATCTGCACTGAGTGCAACACTGGGTTTATCAGTTATCAATAGAACACAAAAGGTTGCACTAGTTTTCCTAAATGAACACAAACATTGCACACTTAAAGACAGATGAAGGTTACACCTGTCTTTGACACTCTAGTGTAGGGTTCTGAGAGTAATTCGCTATAATATTTTTAAACATGCCGAGGATCTCTCGGTAAGATCATAAACAGAACGAAAATTTGTATACTAATTATTTGCCAATAAACAAAAAAAATTGATTCAATTAACAAACATTAATATTATAAAATGGTTTCTAACACCAGTATTTACTTGGATCTTAAACTTAGCACTTAAATCAAGGTATAGTACTAAAGTCGATGAACTTGGTACCGAATGGCTTAAGTGTAATATTTTAATACTTACAGTTCAAATTACTGCAAAGATTTGGTTTACGCTAACGTGCAATAGAACAATAAGCATTTCTCAGTGAGTTTTAATTTTAAAAAATTCAAATTAAATTTAAAAATAAAGAAAGACCCGAGGAAAAACCACATACAAAATTCGTAACGAAATGTCATTTTTTAGAAATTTAGTACGTGTTGTGACGGGATTCCCGTTAAAAATAGTCTCAAATTTTAGTACCACGCCTGAAAGGTGGTTTAAAGTTCGAAAAACTATAGAAATAATCCACGATCGATAAAAAAACTTATATACAAATATTTTCAAAGCTTAAAAATCTGTAGCTGCATTACTGTATTAAATACGTATCAATATTTAAATATTGTAAAAAGCGCAAGATATATTAGAACACATGCACCAAAACAATTAAAAATCGGTTAGATCATCGCTAACTTGTCTAACTAATTAACATGTAAAATATAGCGGACAGCTGACATTGACTTACACCGTTTTTATTGGACATCTCCTAGTGACGTTTGGAGGTTTAAATATCACTGTCATTTTTAAACCAAAATATATTTTTTATCTATTTACTTTGTAACAACAAAAAAAGGTTGCCTATATTGTGTAATTTATTGTAAAATATTTATGAACAATTATTATATAAATATGTATTAAAAACTATTACATTCAAGGCAAAAAATGAGTTAAACCTTTAACCAAAATCTAGACAGAGTTTTAAGTACTTTAGCATTTTAGACCCTTTAGCAAATACTGGTGTAAAAGTTCATTATATTAATGTTTGTGTACATTTAATCAATCAATTCCGTTCATTGGCTGAAAATTACTGCACAAGGGCTGTTCGAAAAGTTCCCGGCCTAATACAGAGATGGCGTTGTTATCACTAATAGTTTCTGATACTTTTCAAGTTAGAATTTGTAGTTAGTCGGCTGCAGAGTTTCGAGTGGTACGGTGTTTTTCTAATTTTTGGCAGTTACAAAAGCAACTGTGCTTTGGACAATTATTAACAATGGATAATATTGAAGTTCATGCAGTAATTAAATATTTTGTGTTAAGGGTTTAAGCCCAACAGACAAACAAAGTGAGTTTAGTGACACATTAGGGGATTCTTTTCCTTCATTTTCCACAATAAAAAAATGAGCTGCAGAGTTTAAGCGTAGCCCTACATCAATACAAGATGATGAGCGTTCAGGACGACCAAAAACGGCTACATCAGACAAAAACGTGGCAAAAATTCAAATACTGTACTAATTGACCGCCGATTAAAGGTGCATCAACTAGCTGAGATGGCAAAGATCTAATTAGACCGAGTGCACTATATTTTGCACGACATCTTGGGTATGAGTAGTATGAGAAAGCTATCGGCAAGATGGGTGCCGCGTTTTCTGACACCTGATTCCCACCTACGACTTTCTCGTGGGTGCCCGCTCACGCGTCACATCTCAATATGAAATGTTACCACAGTCACGTGACGCGTGCGCGGGCAGGCACGATAAAGTCGTAGGTGGGCACCGGGCTTGACACCTAACCAAAAACACATCCGATTAAATATTTCCCAACAACGTTTGGACCTATTTCAACGCAATCCATCTGAATTTCTTCGACGGTTTATAACAGTAGTTGAAACATGTATTCACCACTACACACCAGAAACAAATGAACAGTCGAAGCAGTGGAACGGGCCTGGTGAAAGGGCCTCCAAAAATAATAATATTATGCCAACTTACTGGACCAACTTAACGAGCCTATCCAGGTTAAACGTCCACATCTGGCCAAAAAAAAGTGCTTTTTCACCACGCTCCTGTTCATGCTTCACGGATTGTTGCTGCGAAACTGCACGAGTGACACTATGAGGTGCTTCCACACGCATCCTATTCACCTGATCTAGCACCGAGCGACCTTTTCCTAGATCTAAAGAAATGGCTCGGCAGGCGAAGATTCACCTCAAATGAAGAGGTAAAGTGTGAAACCACAGCGCATTTTGCAGGACCCGAAAAAACGTATTTTACTGAGGGTATCCAGAAGCTAGAGAATCGTTGAAGCAAATGTATTGAATTGGAGGGAGATTATGTAGAAAAATAAAAAAAAGTTAATATTTGAAATTCCGTGTTTTTCTTGGTCAGGCCGAAAATTTTTCGAACAGCCCTCGTACACCATTCATTTTGTTTTTTTCTGATATGCGCTATTTCTTAAGTGCCTCAGGTTCTTTCTAGAGGCCGTCGATATATTTTGACGGTTGTTACACATCAGTCAAATGCATCCAGGGCCTCTAGTCTTTTCCATTTATTTGGGTTTTTAAACACTTTTTATTGTCCCATTTGCCGTGCTGCTTGCCACTTTTTAATTAACTTTTTCCACACTTAATTAACACTCGTTTTTTATTTTTTTGCTTTTCAGTGCTAAAATGCCTGCGGCTATCCTCCGACCCAGTAACGCTAAAAATTAAACGGGGTAAGATTTTTTTAAAAAATTATTTAGTAGATAATAGCAGAAACTGAAAGGAACAACACACTTGGTATGGATAGACATGAGACCAGTGACAGCTGCTACAGGGAGGGCAACGGGACAGTGCCCTCCCAAAATAGACAACAAACAGTATTTTTAATTGATTTATTTAAAAAAAGTTAAATCTTCCCTTACGACATGATTGTCTAGTTCTTTTTATTATCTGTGGTTAACAACAAGCGATTAATTGGGTGAACTTTTTTAGCGTAAATAATTACAAGCCGGCAGCGCCGCGCGGGGCAAGGTTTCAATTTCACCCGATTTTCAGCGGGGTTTGGGTGGATATTCTCGAGCGGGGGTGGGAGGAATGTGTGTTTTAGTTGAAGTCGGCCATCATCATCGTGCGAAAACGTCCGTTGCCCTTCTACACGTTGCCGGTTCTATCCTTAGTGAAGACGTATGAGTTTGTTTTGATTTGGGGTCAAGTAGTAAAAAGCAATGCCGGTCGCGTGTCATTGTTTTTGTTATCGTTTGTTCATAAAATGGAAATAAATACCGTCGATCGATTACATTATTAACTGTGCAAATTTAAATACGTTGACATATGAACTTCGATTACAAATAAAATCATTAGGGTCACATAGAACGGACCTAAAAATTCTAAAAATTAACCAAAATTTTAGTGCAAGTAATAAAAAATCATACGATGCTGAAAACTGGTTGTGCGCTTGTGAAAAACGAAATGCTTTTTTTTGCTTTATTTATCTTATTATGAACAATCCACGAAGTGATCCTGCGTGGGTGGCAAAAGGAATGTGTGATATCACGCACTTTAGTGAAAAGTTAAAGACACAAAGTAAGGGCTACTTATTTAAATAACCACATAGAATTTTCTAGGCTAGGCAAGACTGATATTAGGTGCCAGTTGAATAGTGCCTATAGGCAAAACATTACCGAACATAATGAAAATGTGGCAAAAAATAGATATATACTTAGTAGGTTAATAGACTGTTTAAAATACTGTGGGATTTTTGAGGTTGCTCTACGGGGCCATGATGAGTCTAAAACTGGTGCTAGTCGAAGCACTTTGCGCATGTAAAAGAAGGGCGAATAGACTTTATCTATAAACTAAAAACTACACCAAGTAGCTGCTTGTTTGTAAAATGCTCAAATAAAATTGTTTAGGTTTTTTATCTCCTTTTCCATGCAATATAAATTTCTGACCCCCCCCCCCCCCCCCCAATGTATAACGTCACCAGCCGCCACTAAGAGATATGAGACTCTCGAAAAATTTTAAGGAGGGCATTACACCTCCCCCATTGTCACCCTCGGTATATACCTCCACTCCGGGGTAGCTATTCTTGGTCTTGAACGATTTGTCCATCCACATCACACGTTTTGGCCGATACCAAACTCTGAGCGGTCACGTGTTGTGCGAAATGACTTGTCTCGACCAATCACATAGTCGCCCGCTCAGTGTTGCCAGACTTGAAGGTTTTCCTTCAATGTGAAGGTTTTTGACTTAAAATTTTGACTGCTAAATCGCTAATATTTCAGAAACTCTTTATCAAAACTGCAACATATGGGGTATTTTTGGAAAGTATATTCCAACCCTAATCTATTAATTAAATAATATAAAGAGCATCCAATTTACAAAAACTATAAATTTGAGCGCCTGTCAAATACTGTAAGCATCAGGAATAAAGTCAAGATGCAATTTAAAAGTAAAAATTTCGCGAATTCGAACACAATTTCTTTTATATTCCTACATCAATTATTAATGGTCTAAAAGGGTAGGAAAAAATATAATGAGACACCCTGTACATAAATCCCTTTGGAAGCAGTGGTGCACGTTCCATGGGCGTGCAAAGGAAGAAATTTTTTAAATATTTTTGTTTTTTCTTGTATATTTTCTATTCTTAACACCTTGTCTTTCCCAAGTAGTTTTAGTCAAAATCCATGTTTAATAAGTTGGATATACCTTTCATAAACAGCCGAGCCACCTTGCAATGAAAATAAATTTATCTCTAGGACTCCTCAAATCAATAAAAAGTTTTAAACATTTATTTGTGTTACTCAGTAATTAAAATAATTAAGGTGAGTAAAAAATGATTGCTGGTTGATATAAACTTGACACTGAATGGTGGTTTCTGGAGACCGTGGTCAATATTAAAGGCTTTGAGTCAAACTTTGGTAAAAATGGCCCTCAAAGAGCTAAAAATATTTTAGAATTGGTATTGGGTAGTTTAAGGGGTAAATAAGGTGGTAAAACAGGAATTAACCGCTTTTAGTATTTAATTAGTACTAAAAAAAATCTTGGGGAATATAATACCTAGTTATTATTTATCTATAATTCAGTTTGGTTTAGTTCGGTTCGATTCGGTTTGGATTCACACCCTCGGGGATCCCGGAAAAGAAGTCAGGGAGATTTTTTTTTAAATAGGCTGCTTTGGTTCAGTTCGGTTCGGTTTGGTTCAATTCGGTTTGGTTCGGTTCAGATTGTTAGATTCCGGGAAAGAGATCATGAGCTATTAGCTATGGAAATAACCGTATCGCCAGTTATACACATTCGCGCTTTTGTTACATCGCCCTTTTGTTACTCGCTGTTTTGTTACTCGCTCTTTTTTTACTCGCGTTTCTGTTACTTGCGATTTTGTCACTCGCGCATTTGTTACTCGCGGTTTTATTATATCGCGCTTTTGTTACATCGCGCTTTTGTCACTTACGGTTTTGTACTCTCGATTTTGCACACGCTCTTTCATTAGAGAGCCGAAGTCGGTGCTAACCTAAACTTTGTCAACCCCTGACTTTTTTCCACAAAAAAAAATGTCCCCAATTGACAGGTAAAGCCGCTTCCAGATCAATAAATTTGTGTGTTGAATTCGACAAAAATATTTGCGCCGCAATTAGCTTGTTTTTTTGTGCGGTGCACAGTCCACATCTATAAATATTTTGACGAACACGAACAAATTTGCGTCAAATCAACGCACAACACACAAATTTATTGATCTGGACGCGGCTTTAGGTTCGGTTCGGTTTGTTGTCTTTTCATACCAAGTGTGTTGCTTCTTTCCTTAAACGCAGTATCATGGATGTAGGGCCTGAACTAATTACTTGTTAGAAGGTAATTGTTGTTGTCAACGTTCAGCATGACTTGATTAGCTGAAATGACAAATTTGTGCTGCCCGATCAGCATACTCTGTTTACGTGTATCGTGGATAAACCGAAAAACAACCTATTAGTATGTTAACTATTTGGCAAACTATTAACGACGTTGCACTCAGGGAAATCTAAGAGAATGGCTGGCCAAAAAACCCAGAGATATAGAACAGCTAAAGATTGGATTTCACAACCAACCAAAATAAAAATAGTGGATAAACCATGCGTTTGACATTAGATAGTTTTTGGTCGTGCCAAAAACGGCCGACTACTAACGCAACTTGACACTGTTGACATTTGAACGACACGGAACCGAACTTACGGACGGTTAACATAGGAATTTTGACGTACGTAGAACGTGCGCGATTGTGTTTTAGCGAGCTTCTATTAAATTCAGCGCCATTTGGTTGCGCTGGCTGCACAGGGCACAGCAGTGTTGAACGCACCTAGGGACGGTATGTTGAGCGGAATCAGGGACAGATGGAAGAAGATTTAGCAGTCTCTGGCGAAACCCATTTATTTCACGTAGGGGAAGATGGGGTAATAGATAATGGAAAATATTTTTTTGCTACTCTTGCAGTTTGTCTTTTGTCATTTGAGATATCTGAAAAAAACCTTTGAAATTTTTGTGGTACAATATTAATAAAGTTTTAGCACTTTCGTTTTTTTTTTAAACATATTTTTCACAAGCAAACCATTTCAAATAATATTTTTTTTTGTCTGAAGGGAGCAGTTTATTTTTTAGTTATTGTGGTCAATTGTAAGACTTTCTATGTATTAAATTTAGCTTGTCATAAATGAGTAGTTCGGAATGGAAATGTTTTTTATTACCCTTTCGTTTTGACTATCGTGGGGTAATAAAAAGCATCGTAATGGGTCAATAAGAAATATATTATTTTTTATTGCATATTGATTTGAGTACTTGGTAAAGTTGCCTTCCAATTTGACAAAAGTGACCTCTTTAGAAATGGCAAGTTGCAAAAATATTAAATGGCATCTAACTCAATTAGCCCACAGTACACCGGTCTATTTTGTAGCTCATTACTAACAGGCTAAATTTTCGTACATAGCTTTATTTGACCGAGACGCTTAACTTTTTTCCCCGCAAAAATAGTTGAAAGTGATTCCTAATTGAGTGTGCAGGCGTAGATATGCTTCGTGCATCGGACTGTCTAAACCAAGCATACAGTGTGTCCTAACGAAAACGAAACAGAGGCGTTTTTGGGTATTTAGAATATTTTTTCGAAAAATTCCTCGGACACGTCGATTTAGTTTTTGAGGGGGACACTTTTTGGCTATCTTGAAATTTTTGTAGCACGAACCCCTTTCGAGGGGTATACTTTACCCCTATATTTTAAATAGGGAAAGTGGGTCTAGTGATACCTTATTTTGAAGTTCTCTTGAATATCTTTACAACCGTGTAAAAATTTCGAAAATCCATCGATTAGTTTTTGAAATATTTGCCTTCAAACTTTCAAATTTAACATGGACTGATAAAATAAAAATTTAATTAGAAATTTATTATTTTTCGGATTTAATTTTTATTTTATCATTCCATGTTAAATTTGAAAATTTGAAGGCAAATATCTCAAAAACTAATAGATGGATTTTCGAAATTTTTACACGGTTGTAAAGATATTCAAGAGAGCTTCATAAGGTATCACTAGACCCACTTTCCCTATTCAAAATATAGGGGTAAAGTATAGCCCTCGAAGGGGGTTCGTGCTACAAAAATTTCAAGATAGCCAAAAAGTGTCCCCCTCAAAAACTAAATCGACGTGTCCGAGGAATTTTTCGAAAAAATATTCTAAATACCCAAAAACGCCTCTGTTTCGTTTTCGTTGGGACACACTGTATATGATTTATAGAACAATATTGCCATTAACTTTGAACCACATTTTTACAAGGAAATTGCCGGTTACTAATTTTTTAATAGAGCGAGCCAACGAATACAACATTTTACTATATATTGCGTTTATTGACTTTGAAAAAGCTTTCAATAGCATTGAGCACTGGGCAGTAAAAGCATCTTTAATTAATAGCCGAATACACAGATTTAATACAGTCGAACCTCTATAACTCGAACCTGAAGGGACAATCAAAACAGTTCGAGTTATGGAGAGTTCGAGTTATAGAAACTCGAGTTGCATAGGTTTAAATACATGTAAAAAGTGCAGGGACCACTGAAAAGGTTCGAGTTCTAGAGAGGTTCGAGTTATAGAGGTTCGAGTTAGAGAGGTTCGACTGTAGTTAATATATACAGTGTCCCCCATAATGTTCGCAACATATGGGAAAAATTTTTATTTGTGAGATATGGGAAAAAATGTTATATACGATCAATCCTGCTTGTTGAATAACCTAGAAAGACATTTTGACATTAGTCACGTGATCACTGTCATGGTGGCAAATTCAAAAAATTAGTCATGAAAACCCACAAAGTGAGGTTAGATGGCAAAATATCGAAAAAACTTATTTGAAAAAAGTGTTTAGAATGTCATTTTAGGGTCTTCTATGAAATTTGGAGCAATAATAATAAAAAATAAGAAATACCCTATTTTTGGCCCTAGCCTTATTATGAATTAATTTTATACAGATTTTATTATTGAAATAGTTCAAGTAACGCAATATTTAATGAGCAAAGGTAAAATAATTCCAAATTCTTTATTAAAGTCATTCATAAAAAAATAAATAAAAATATCCGATTGTCACATGTACGTTTCTTGTCGCAATGGCCTTTTGTTTTGACAGTTTGTAGGTTTCCGTAAATTTAGTATTAATACCACAATGGAAAAGAACAACGTCATTGATATTATTTATTAAATAATATCAATGATGAGGCTTTTTTCTACTGTGGTATTAATACTAAGTTCACGGAAACCTTACAAACTGTTAAAAAAAAGGCCATTGCAACAAGAAAGGTACATGTGCTAATCGGATATTTTTATTTATTTTTTTATGAACGACTTCAATTGAGAATTTGGAATCCTTTTACCTTTATCCATTAAATATTGCATTACTTAAACTATTTCAATAATAAAATCTGTATAAAATGAATTCATAATAAGGCTAGGGTCAAAAATAGGGTATTTCTTATTTTGTAATATTATTGCTCCAAATTTCATAGAGGACCCTAAAATGACATTCTAAACACTTTTCAAATAACTTTTTTCGATATTTTGCGATTTAACTTCACTTTTTGGGTTTTCATGCCTAATTTTTTGAATTTGCCGCCATGACAGTGAGCATGTGACAAATGTCAAAATGTCTTTTTAGGATATTCAACAAGCAGGATTGATCGTATATAAAATTTTTTCCCATATCCTCACACATAAAATTTTTTCCCATATGTTGCGAACATTATGGGGGACACTGTATAGCGAAGCAACAACATCAATCAAAATCCATGAAGGAACCAAGCCAATCTGCATAAGAAGAGGTGTCAGCCATGGTGACACAAAATCCCTTAAACTATTTAACCAGGCCCTACAAGATGTTTTAAAAAAATTAGATTGGAAAGAAATAGGCATCAAAGTAAAACGGACAATATTTGAACCATCTCAGATGTGCTGATGATATCGCCTTAATAACAGATAAGAAAGAAGAACTGATAAATATGCTGGAAGAACTGGATACAGCAGCTAAAAATATAGGTTTCAGTATGAACTACACTAAAACTAAAATCATATCAACCACAGATGAAGGTATCACGATCAGAATAAACCAAGAGAAAATAGAAGTATAAGAATATACACTGTCTCCCATTTAAAACTTTCGAATCGGGATTTCTCGAGAACTGCTAAAAATTTGAAAAATGCCGAGACACGTCGATTTTGTTTGCGAGGGGGACAGTTTGTGGCTATATGAAATTTTTTTAGCACGCAGTACCTTTGAGGGGTCTATTTTAACCCTATATTTTGAATAGGGAAAGGAAGTTAACGGATAGATTTTCGAAATTTTGACACGGTTGTAAAGATATTCAAGAGACCTTCAAAACAAGGTATCACCAGACCCACTTTTCCTATTCAAAATATAGGGGTAAAGTGTACCCCTCGCAAACAAAATCGACGTGTCTCGGCATTTTTTTAAATTTTTAGCAGTTCTGGAGAAATCCCGTGTGGAAAGTTTTTAATGGGACACAGTGTATACCTGGGACAAACTATTAAACTCAAAAAGAAAACCAAAATATTGGCCTGAGTAGCATTCGGTAAATTAAGCTACATATTAAAAATAAAAAATATCCTCAGTAATTTTTAATTTTGAGATAATTTGAGTTAGTAACTTTTTTTTTTCTCTTGCCTATAAAATGTGTTTAAAAGTTAATGGCAACATTGTCCCCAAAATCATATGCTTGGTTTTGTTAGTTTGAAGCTCAAAAGCTTTCTACGCCCACGCATTCTGTTAGAATCACTTTCAAAAATTTCGCAGTCGTCTCGGCCGAATAAAGCTATGTATGAAAATTCAGCCTGTTATTCATCAACTAAATAAATGTATCCATGACGGATCTGACACCTTTCTAGCTAGCCTATTATCACACTTCAAGTGAAGCCTTGAAAACGGTTTTTTGTAAATATCTCAGAAACTAAATCTCCTACGAAGTTTTTGGTTATAACACGAATTATTGAGCAAAATATATCGCACTATAAAGTACTATAATGCTCAGTTAGCATTTTTTAAAGTTTTTAATTGTCAAAAAACTGTCATTAGCATTAATGGATTTTGACCAAAATCTAATCAGCTTGTAAGATTGTCGAACACTATTTTATCGTGTTACGGACTGAAATAATATACACACACAGACAGACATCACGACGATATTGCTAGCATAGGTTAAAATACATCCAAAAAACACATTTTTCGAGTTATCTCAAAAAAAATTTTTTTGTCGAAAATAATACCTTCTCTAGCCATTGCTACGCGGGCTAGGAAGGTAAAAATGTAAATCTTCCACTATTTTAAACAAAAGACTTCTAGAAGACTCAAAAATACTTTTGACCAGCGATTCTCCAAAATTTTCCTGTGTGTGTGGCGCGGCTAATAATCATATTGCACTGCGGTGCGCCTAATTTAACACTTATCTGTTTACTCACCGCAATTTGATTTTTGACACGTCCAAAAATTTTGAAATTTACACACTAATTCACTTGAGACTTGGCCAAATTGCCAATTTTTGATTAGTTTTTTAATTGAGATACTTAGTTAGAACAGAACTATACAAAACAACACTCTATTAAAAATGAAAAACCTGGTAAAGTAATATAGTTAAGTTAAGTCCTCAGTGTCCTCTTACAAAATTAGTCATTGTATTGCTGTACGGCGCTGATAGTCCAGTCATTATAGAATTTTAGCTTGCAAAAGGTGGTGTAGTTGAGTTTTCGACCTTGAGGGGGGAGGGAGCGGCTCCCCCCGCCATCTTGGATGTAGTGTACGCCAAAAGAGTTTTTTTTTAATTACTTGGTTACTGTAAATTTTAGAAAAAACAAAAGTTCATAAAGTTTCCTACAAAAACGCTGTTGCACGTTTTTTTGTCAGACGAATGGTTTTCGAGTTATGACGCTAAACATTTCGCCGCTATATACAGGGTGTTTCCAAATTGAATGTCAATATTTATGGAAGTGATTTTTGGGCCCATTTTTAGAAAACGACTTGATATGAACATATGTCCTAAACGTCTTACCTTTTGAGATACAGGGTGGTCATATTAACGATATTGTTATGATCATGCAGAGAAACGGTTTTTATTTTTTTAAGCGAAAACCGTGCATCGGATTGAAAAAAATCAAGTGATTAACTTTAGTTAGAAATGATTGGGGATTTCAAAAATAATTTTTATTTCAGGAAAAATCAGTGGCGTGCCATCAATGTCTGCCAAAATTAGCTGGTCAAATTGTACGAACGCCACTGATGGAAATTAAAAAAAGTGATACATTAAAAAATGTCTCTTGTTTCATAGTACATGTATGACAAATATCATTAAACTATCTGTAGTGGTATTGTAGATATTAATAATAAATGATTTATTTTTGACAACTTTACCACCCTGTATCTCAAAAGGTAAGACGTTTTGGACATATGTTCATATAAAGTTTTCTTCTTAAAATGGGCCCAAAAATCACCCCCATAAATATTAACATTCAATTAGGAAACTTTGTATTTTTACCAATTTTTTATTTAGTGGCCTTTAACTTTAAAACTGCTTATTTTTGAGAAAATCTTTAATAACATAAAATAAAGACCAACTAATAGCATATAAAATGAGATATCATTGAGTTCTCTGGGTAGTACTCTTGCTGAGATACGAACCCTGAAGTGTTAGCAGTACACCCGTTTCCTATGTATTTCCATAGTATATGCAAAATTAACCAAAATTATTCAGTTTTATGTAATTTTCTCAAAAGGTAAGCATTTTACAGAAAGTGTTTAATCAACTTTATTATAGAAAATGAAATGACCTTTTAAACGATTTTATGACCGAAGTGGGCCTAGTCCACAGTTAGGTTTTTTTTTCAGTTATCAAAAAAACTAAGCATTTCAGGAAAAAATTTTAAAACACCTTTTTTTGAGAAAATAAAATGTTCTTTCAAACGGCGTATCACAAAGTTGTGCTGAAGCTATTATTGACACTCCATATTAAGGTTATTTTTTATATAAATTTTTTTAATGTTTTATTCTTTGTTTTGTTTAATTTTCTTAAAAACTAAGCTTGCTAAAAAATTTTGTTTAACTCTATATTCTTTAGATAAAATTATCTTTAAAACGATATGTATCTAGTGGGTTTTTGTTAACGGGGAGCACTCAAAGAATATATTAGTATATGTTTAGTGATTTTTTTAATCACAAAAAAAGTATTGTTATCATTATGTTTTTAGCAATTTTTTTAAAAACTGAGCCTTACCGGAAAACCGTTTTACTCTGTGTTATAGACAATTACATTTTCTTTCGAACGGTGTGTATAGTTATAACATTTAGATAACCGTTAACACACCGGGCGCGTCCGAAATTTAAATTTAAAAAAAATCACCAAATATACGTATGTTCCTTGACTATTCCCCATTAACAAGAACCCACTAGAAACATATCCTTTTAAATATAATTTTATTCTTAACAATATAGAGGGAAAATAGATTTTTGCAAAGCTTAGTTTATAAGAAAATTGAATAAAACAAATAAAACTTTTAAAAATAGTCATTTTAAAAAATAACCTAAATATGCGGAAGCCCCTGGAGTGTCAATAATAGCTTTAACACCACTTTCTGATACACCGTTAAAAAGGACATTTTATTTTCTCTGGAAAAGGTGGTTTAATATTTTTCTCTAAGAGGCTTAGTTTTTTTGAAAACTGAATACAACCCAAAAAAACTGAATATAACCCAAAAAAATATGAACATTAGTGATAAAGATAATTTAATTTTTTACAATAAAGTTAATTACACATTTTCTGTAAAGTGCTTATCTCTTGAGAAAATGACATAAAACTTAATAATGCCGGTTTATTTTGCATATCCTATGAAAATACATAGAAACGGGTGTACTGCTAACACTTCAGGGACCGTATCTCAGCAAGGGTACTACCCAGAGAACTCAGTGATGTCCGAGGGGTCATCGGCACCCTAAAATTTTGTACAGCGTCCAACAGGACTTGGGTCCTGACGTGTACTGTTGGGTCCTGTTGAGTACTGTTGGGTACTGTCGTGTACTGTCGAGTACTGTTGGGTACTGTCGTGTATTATCGAGTACTGTTGGGTCCTGTCGGTGTACTGTTGAGTACTGTCGTGTACTGTCGTGTACTGTCGAGTACTGTTGGGTCCTGGCGGTGTACTGTTGGGTCCTGGCGGTGTACTGTTGGGTCCTGTTGAGTACTGTCGTCGTGCCTCGCCCTCAAAAAACATGCGAGCAAAAAAAAAAAAAAAAGGTCATCATCTTTGGGGAACCGCGCCGCGCTCACAAATCTTGCGACCAAAAAAAAGGTCATCCTGGGGAAGGCCGATGGGGCCTTCGCGCGTTTCATATATGAATGAATTAACCGAACCGCGCCGTAGAAATTTGAACCGCGCCGTCTCCAATCTGTCGTTTTGCATCTACGCCACTGTTTCGGCTAAGAGGGTTGTGTCGAGTACTGTTGGATTCTATCGTGTACTGTTAAGTCCTGTTACGTACTGTCGTGTACTGTTGGGTACTGTCGTGTACTGTTGGGTCCTATCGTGGTCGTGTACTGTCGAGTACTGTTGGGTCCTGTCGTGGTACTGTCGAGTACTGTTGAGTACTGTCGTGTACTGTCGAGTACTGTTGGGTCCTGTCGTGTACTGTCGAGTACTGTTGGGTACTGTCGAGTACTGTTGGGTCCTGTCGTGGTACTGTCGAGTACTGTTGAGTACTGTCGTGTACTGTCGAGTACTGTTGGATCCTGTCGTGGTACTGTCGGGTACTGTTGTGAAATTTGTACAGTACTGTTGAAAGCTGATGACCCCTCGGTGATGTCTCATTTTATAGGCTATTAGTTGGTCTTTATTTTATGTTAGTACAGATTTTTTAAAAAAATATGCAGTTTCGAAGATATAGGCCACTAAAAAAAAATTGGTCAAAATCTAAAATGGCGGCAAAATCTTCATCATAATGTCATAATTCGGAAACCATTTTGTCTGATAAAAAAATGTACAATAGCGTTTTTGTAGAAATTGTCTTCAACTCTTGTCTAAAACCTTTTTTTCTAAAGTGTACAGGGACCAAGTAATTAAAAAAAAAACATCCAATGTAAACTACATATGTCAAAATCGCGACTACACTACACCATATGAACTTTTTGCAGACTGGGGGTCTTTTTTTTCGCTTTAATGACTGGCCTAATTTAAAATATGATTCTACGTGGATTATTAAGAATATCATGAACTGGGCATCCAACAAATGATACGGTTTTAAGAATAGTCCACAGTGGGACAGACACGAAAAGGGGTTGGTCTGCTGATAGGTATTCTAACTGGATATAACCGGTTGAGAGAGCACATGACACGAATAGGAGCTATGAACAAAGAAAAGAGACATTCAGGCACCTCGGGGCAGAATGTTAGGCCTTCTCGAGGATGAAATAACAGGCATCAAGGCATCAACTCTTGCTTAAATGGGCCTTCCTGGAAAGACCTGGGGCATAGTAAAAAGGTCCGAGGACGAGAATATACGCAGGTGTAGTCCAGGAGCCGACACGCAGCCAGCCGAGGAACCCGGAATAATAACCCAGAGCCTGCTATAAGTCCTATATAGTCGCTACCAGGATGGCGACAGCATAAATTTCCTACTGTTAACTCACGACGACCACGACTGTTGCGCTGAAAAGGAAAGAAGTCTATCGTCTATAACCAAGTTCTGCTGGGATGATAGTGATGTTAGATAGAGGCAAGTCTAACATGTAGCAGGGCCACCTTTCGAAAGGGGAGTAAAAGCGTGGGTCCACTGTGTATACTTGCTACGCAGTAAAAAAAACCCTGCCATCGATAAAGAGGTGCCAGGCAAAATTAAGTCCTCTTAAAGAAAGAAAAGTTGCATCCTACGGGGCACGTGCATCAGTTTGATATATGGTGTACGAGCAAATCGGGGTTTGCAAAAAGAGCCTTGTGCCTAGTTGCTAGACCAAAAATGATCTCCCCACCGCTACTACTACTACTTAGTCTACTTGCCGGACCGACTTCACTTTTACTACTAGGTTTTCATTCTTACTAGAAGAGCCAAAACGATTTAATTAACTTATTAGTAATAATATTCAGAGAGATAGGATTTGCTTAGCAATGGGAATTTAAAATCATATATTTTGAAACTTTGCCAAAAGTTCATTAAATAATTTTCTTTGATTCTCTATTTTCCACGAAAATATCATAATTAAAATTATTTATATTTGACAGATCCAAAAATCAAATCAACAATCAAAAAACATCTTCTTTCGACGGGCGCTCTAGGCGATTTTGAGCGACCTCTATCAAATATCACCAATAGGACCACAGCAGGATACCACCATTTAAAAGACGGCACTGGATTAAGACCAGAACCGGCCGTGCACAGGTCAGTACTTATACAGAGTGTCCCAACGAAAACGTAACATTGGCTTTTTCGGGCATTTCTTGATGAAATTTGTAAAAACTCTCGGATATGTCGATGTTTTTTGCGAGGGGAACTTATTTTGACTACTTTTGTGTTCTTTGTTCAGTTTTAGCCTTAAAGATAATTATTAATGTCTGATATTTTGTGAGTTCTGAAATTGGAAGCCACTGTAAAGTTTTAAGCATATTTATTACATGCAAGGATTATTCTCATGGCTCTGTTTTGTATATTTGTAGTCTTTGTCGTTCGTTCTGATTAAATAAATATATGATCGTGGAACAATAATTAATAATAGTAAATTACAGTATTGTAAATTACCAATCTTGACCAAAGGGACAACTAGCTAGATCACCGTCTTAAATAATTTATTTTGTAACTAATCTTTGAAACCAAATAATAACCTTTACATAATATTTGGTTCTCCGAAATTACACCAAGGTATTTTAATGTTTGAACTTCTTCTAAATTACTGTTCCCTATCTTTATATGATAGTTCCCATTAGCAAACACTTTTCTATTATTGACTGCTTACCAACATAAATTTCGTTTTCTCTATATTAATTTTCAATAGATTTTTAGATGTATAATCATTAATTTGTTTTAAAGCATCATTTATAGTTTTAACTAAATCATTTATGTTTTTTGAAAATGCATAAAACATAACTGCAAAATTGTGCATGTCTAAATTTTCTACCATTATTGATTATAAATATAACGTATAAACAGAAGTGGCCCCAAGGCACTGCCTTGAGGCACGCCATCCTCATTAACTAAGTCATCTGACATAACTTTATTAATTTTAGTTTTCTGTTTTCTAAATAGCTTTTGAACCATTAACGCCCTGCCAGTAATTCCTATTTTTTGTAGCTTAAAAAACTGCTTATCATATTTACACTTAAATTCCTCTATATTTAACTGAATAGCAGTTTCGCACCTATGCCCGCGCCTAAATCCAGATTGTTTTGATGATATGACATTGTTGGTATCTAAGAATCTGTTAATTGCATATATAACTACTTTTTCTAAAATTATCTCTATAATTGAAAGGGTTAATTGCTCTAAAGTTTGAAACTTCTATCAAGTTTGGTTTTTTTTGAACAGGTATTATAGTTGTTAATTTTAAAGGATCCGGAAATATCCCTTGTTCCAAGGAATTGTTAATTAGATTAATTAATGGAGGACACGACATTTATATCATCAGGCTATTTTTATTTTCAAGAGACTTTATAATTGCACCCAAGGAATCATTATCTATTAACCTAAAAGTATGGAATTTAACATTGTGGTTGTTCTGCATAATTATTTGTGTATTATCTGGTATGGTATCAATTTTTTCTATATCATTAATGCTTTTTGCACAGAATTTATTTAATTTATCTGGTAAAGTCTCGTTATCTACTACTACCTCCCCATCTATTAACACTTTTTCTATTGTCGTTTGTTTGTCTTTTGGTAAAATTTGTTTTAGTGTTGTTTTCATTAACTTGGAGTCATTTTTGCATTTATCTACTTTTTGCTCATAGTACTACTTCTTCGCCCGTCTGATTACATTACTGCTCGGTTTCTTTGTTCTTTATACTGTTTGTGAGCTTTTTCTGATTTTAAGTTCTTATAGTCTCCATAGCTTTGGTCTCTCTCATTTAGAGCAAGCTTTACATTTTCGTTCCACCAAGGCTTGTATGGTGGAAATATTTTTAATTGTTTTAAAGGTGCAACATTATTAAGTACTTCTTGAATAGTTTTTACAAGATGTTTACATTTTGTCCCTACGTCTTTTTTATGAAAATGCCAGTTAACAGTCATTAGCCTTTAATCAAATTGTAATTTATATTTTTGCAAGGAGTACTTATGCAGATATGATAGTGGCCTTCAATTTTTGGATTTTGTTTAACTTCTGTTAACATGTTTATATAATTGCTGAAAACTAGGTCAATCAAGGTCCTACTATTCTTGTTCGGTCTTGGTATCTCAGTTCCTTGTTGATTAAAACCAATATCATTGGAAATATGGAGTAATCTTTTTGTATAGGTAGCATCTATGTTTAACATATCTATGTTGAAGTCACCAACAATTAAAGTCGGTAGGTTGTTATCACAGACATTCTTACTACTTTATGTTTCAAAATAGTCTAAAAAGTCTTTCACGTTGCAGCTTGGGGAACGGTACAAGCAAGCAAGATGAAAACTTCTATTATTAAATCTTAATTTCACCCGCAAAATCCAGTATTTTAGGTGTACTGAAATTTTATCAATACTTAATAAATTAATAATTTTTATTTTACCTTAGAAAACCTTTATTTAAAAAAAAATATTTTTGCAGGTCGCACCAACATGGGCGGCACAACGCCGCCAATGGCAGATGTCCGCCCACCCCCGAACAGGAACCACTGCTTGCTCCTAGCAACCACCATCAATTACATAACGACCGATTACATTGGAACCCAAATGCAACAGGTAAGTATTTTTTTCCTCCTTGATTTATTGAATTTCCCTAAAATCTGGCAAAGCCCCCATATTTTGTTTATAGTTCGGTCTATTTTTTAAGTGATAAGGAATCACTTTCAAGAATTTTTGCAGAGGAAAAAATTGGGCGCCTTAGCAAAATAAAGCTTTTTACGGAGATTCAGTGCGTTCCGACACAGACCTCAATCAATATTTTTGATAAAATAATTGTGGGCCACTGACTTTTTCCCAATTTTGAATTTTTTTTAAGTTAAGGAACTACAAATACAACTTCCCGAAAGCAAGGCGAGATACGAAAAACACTTTAAAACAATCATTTGTCTGTTGTAGTTGTACAGTCAGGGACTTTTTAAATTGCCGTTGTAGTTTCTTCTGTGAATGTTTATCATTGTCAAAATATAAGGTGGAACAAGGTCAACGCAAAAATAGAGGCCACGACCCTGAAAAAATCAGCTGTTCTCCGAAGGCTGAATTTTACATTGGGTCTTATGGGAGGTCAGACGTTTTTTTATGATGTTTTCAAAATGGCACTACAGATTTACTCGAAATTTCAGTGAAATATTCTCAGACACCATCCTAATATTCCACCAAAGTTTTGTAAGGAAGCAACATGATTAAAAGGTTAAAATCTTCAAGATTTAGCGTTCCTTATTTTGAATTCAAATTACCCGCCATGTATCACATGCCAACTGTTATATTTGACATCTATTTGACTTTGTCATATGTGATTGTCACATTCGCTTCTGCTTTAAACTTAATTTTTGGGTGAGCTAATGAAGCGGCTATGAAAAATTAGGGCTTACTATACATTTAAAAAAAATTGTTCTGCCAGAATAAAGTAAAAACAATCTCAAAACCGGCTTTATTAAAAAAAAAATTAAATATTCATGAACCGTCATTCCAACTTCAATATTATAAAGACAATCAGCTGTGTCGTAACGTGACCATCAAAAAAAATCAGCCCCGGATGTGACGTCAACAAAATGGAGGATCGTGGCCCGTCCGTTTTGATAGCCCTGGGTAGAAGAGTTTGTTAAATACGTACATATACAGACATAGATTAAGTTCACTATTTTTTTGGTATGGTTCAAAATGGACATTAAATAGAAAAATATTTTATTTTCTAGTGCGGCAATTTAAAAAGTCCCTGACTGTACCTATAATTCTAAAAAAAAAATTAAAATTGGAAAAAGATCAGTAGCGCACAACAGTTTCTTAAGTTTTCTTCTATTTTGTAAATAAACGTCTTCAGGCATATGTTTATATTATCTTTCTTTTAAATCAGGCAATTAATGAAGTTTGTCGACATACTTTTTTAACTACCTGTATTTGTTGTAAACAATAGGGTAGCAACTAACAAAGGTGCATTTTTGAGAAAAGCAACAAATACTGTACTTGCTACGAAAACACACTGCTCGTCCACCTAGAGTGACAAAAACTGTAAAAAAAGAAAAGAAAGTTTTTCATCATGATACTGATACTATTTTTAACTCAGCTTCGTAACCATCGTATAAAACTGTTTTGTTAATAAAGCTCATCATTATTTTGTTTCAGATAACCGTTGCGGAAAAGACACGACAGACAGTGGCGGAGGGGCACCGACCAATGGCAAGGGGGGTCCTCCAAAGTTCGAAGCATACATGATGACGGGGGAGAAAATTTTAAACATCTCGAAGGTGACGCAAGCAGCTAGTATTATCCCTAAGCAACAAAAGAAGGTATGTAAGGTTTTAGCTCACACATATACTATACTATAGTAGTGTGAGCTATGGTGATCCTAATTTTTTCGAGAAAAAAAAGTTGCTCCGATTTCAAAAAATTTTATATATCTTTGCGTTTCAGATGATTTTGAAACTTTTTTGTTGCGCCGTCTGTCTGTCTGTCTGTCTGTCTGTCTGTATGTCTGTCTGTCTGTATGTCTGTAACGACTAACGCGCATAACTCAAAAACCGCCTGGCCGATTTTAATGAAATTTGGTACCTAGACTGGGTCTTGGGTCGAGATGGTCCCATTTAAAAATGAACAAAATCCACCGAACAGAAACCAAATAAAAGGGTGGGGGTAGATTTCAAAAATTAGAGTTTATGTGAAAATATGGCGTGTGTGATATCAAACGAAAGGTAATTGAGTCTGGAGTTAAACAAAATACATTTTAATTTATTTTAAAAAAAGGGTGGGGGTATATTTCAAAAATCAGAGTTTAAGTGAAAATATGGCGTGTGTTATATCAAACGAAAGGTAATTGAGTCCGAAGTTTAACAAAATACATTTTAGTTTATGTTTTTTTAAGGGTGGGGGTATATTTCAAAAATTTGAGTTTATGTCAAAACATGGCTTGTGTGGTATCAAACAAAAGGTAATTTAATCTGGAGTTGAATAAAATATATTTCAGTTTTTAGTTATATTAGCTCACACGTACACTATAACTATAGTACCTAGTGTGAGCTTAGGGGCCCATATATTGGCAGAGTATTTTTTTTCAAATTTCAAATTCCTTAACCAGATGGGAAAATTGAGTCAACTTTAATAGTCTAAAAACCCAGTAGGAATTTGGGCTTGATATGCAAACCAATTCTCATATATTCTAGTCGATTTGTTAGAAGACCATGTCCCAAAAAAATGGAGGTGCCGGCGAAAATCCTGCATAAACAACCCGCCATCTTTGTTTAAAGATGGCGAAAAGGAGTTTTAATCAAATGTACGTAAATTCTTTATTATTAGATCGATTTTACTCATACGAATTGTAATTAGCTTCTACTATAATGGCCTTTCCAAAACACTATCAATATTTAATTTTTCTGTTGTCTCTATACTGTCAATTCTGTAATTTCCTCAAATACACTGCTTTTTTTAGGTTTTTTGATTTTTTACAGAAAACTACTGGTTTAAAGAAAAAATTATACAATATAAAAATTATGCCGATTTTTAATGTGTATATAGAGTGGGTTTAATTTTTCCTGTAGTTTAAGCAGTTTTCGAGTTACACTTAAAAAACCACTAAACCACCACCACTAACCTACCCCTGGGTTCAAAAATTTCACGTTTTCACCAAAGTCATAAGTCCCTAAAAAGCTCTACAGATTAAAAGAGGATGTCAAGCTTAATAAGAAACGGCTATTAGTTCCAAACGGAAACTAATATATTGGGCTAGATATGGCGGCTTAAACATGGCCGAAGCTTAATTTAGAAATTTATTTTTGAGGTTAATATTCTTATATAAGAGGAACCCCTACAGGGTCAATATGTATTCCGGCTAAAAGACCATTTAATTAGCTTTAAAAAAGAATTTAACACTTTTTGTCGTAAAGTTAATAGTTTTCCTGAAAAAAAAATATACGGGATACATAATTCGATGTTTTCATATCATAGAAGTACGACAATCGGCATATGTTTTATATTGTATGTCTTTTTTGTAAAACCATTAGTTTTCTTTAAAAAACCAAAAAGCCTAAAAAAAGCAATGTATTTGAGGAAATTACAGAATTTACAGTATAGAGACAACAGAAAACAAAGTATTGATGATGTTTTGGAAAGGTCATTATAGTAGAAGCTAATCACAATTTGTTTGAGTAAAATCGATGTAATAATAAAAAAGTTACGAACATTTGAATTAAACTCCTTTTCGCCATCTTTAAACAAAGATTGCAGGTTGTTTATCCAGGATTTTCGACGGCAGCTACATTTTTTTTGGGACATGGTCTTATGGCGAATCGACTAAAATATATGAGAATCGGTTTGCAATTCAAGCCAAAATTCTTACTGGGCTCTGGGCAAATTGTGAACTAAAAGTTTTTTAGAAAATTCATTGTTTCTATAGGTGTTCTGCTAACTTTATATAAAGTTAACAAAGCACCATATTTTTTTGAAAAAAACGGACACGGCAAATTTTTTGTTATCACAACTAATTTACGGATAATTAACGGCAAATTGTAAAATAATTTTTTTTTAGATAAATCCATTGTTTCTCTAGGTGTTCTGCTAACTTTATGTAAAATTAGCAAAACACCATATTTTTTTTTTTTTAAAAACGGGCACAGCAAATTTTTTGTTTTCACAACTAATTTACGGATAATTAACGGCAAATTATGAGCATAATATGATTAATATGATTTTTTTTTAATTTCCAAAGTTGTTCTGCTAACTTTATATACACACATGCTAAACAGCATATTTTTCTGCTTGAAAAATGATCTCTACAAGATTTTTAAAAAAGTGAACAGTTTTCGACTTATTAGCAAAAAACTGTCAAAAGGCATGTTAAAATTGCTTTTCTCATTAAACGCAGCATCTGGACCATTTAGGGCCTGAACTATTCTTAACAACTGTCAAAAAGAGGTTAAACAACCGCCAAAATGTATTAAGGACCCCTGGTAGTTAAGTTTTATTTTATAGGTGGACAACCTTAGGTATCACAACAGCCACGCGCACCATCTGAGGCACCAACCGTTGCACAACTCGGTGCCGAATAGTCCGAACGAGGCCGAGTTGGGCAGCCGGATAACGGCGCCACCTGCTGGTGCCGCTAAAAACTCGGGTTCCAACTCGGCCAACACGTCGCCGGTCAGTGCCAATCGTAACCAGCACCCACCTATCGTGGTAAGTCTTTAGTGTTTATTCATTACATCACAGTTTAGTTTGAAAACTATTTTAATTTTTAGGCATTCATACTATACAGGGTGTCCCAAATAAAAGCAATATACATGGGGATTTCGGAAACCGTAAGAGATACGAGTTTGTTTAAATAAGAAAAAAGTTGCGCTATTCTAAGCCCAATCAGATGCCGTATCAAAATTAAAAATATCTACAGGGGTTTTTAAAATATCTAGCAAAAACTAAAAGTTGTGTTTTTTGAAAAATTGAAATATTGCCGCCATCTTGCAAACAAATTTAATGAAATTAGGTAGATTTTTATAAGCAACTACGGCCAATTGAATGACGTTAACAATTTTTTTTCTAGTCCTTTTGAAACCATAGCCAATTTTGTTATTTCTTATGACCACCATATTGGATTTATACTTCAATAAATAGAGCATAAAAGGAGCTTTTCAACCGTGTATAATAAGCCTCTCTCTGGATGACGGAAAATGTGAATTTATTAAAAAAATGTTTTTCACTTAGTTGGCTGTAAAACAAAATGCCGTAGTTGTGTTTGTTGTCATACCTACGTAACTACCTTTCAAAACTTTTCCATTTATTTGATTTAGATGCAAATTTTTAAGGCCATTATTTTCTGTCTATATTAAAATCTATCTTTTATTTCTGAAATAAAAGTTTGCATTGAATAAAATAAGCAAATGTTCAAAAATTCCACCGTTGTTATTCATGCAAATCCTGCATCGATGAATTAGAGACATGCATGCATCTTTAACCATTTGTTCAGGAATTTCTTCTATGGCTTGAACAATGGCTGCCTCAAGTTCTTCTATCGTATTATGAGTAGTAGAATAAACTTTATCCTTTAAGTATCCCCAAATACAAAAATCAAGAGGAGTAAGGTCCGGCCAACGTGCAGGCCAGGCAACTGAACCTCGATTTCCGATCCAGTTGTTTCCATGTTGCTGATTCAAATAGTCGGTTATGATTCTTGCATTATGTGGAGGTGCTCCATCTTGCTGGAACCACATGTTTGCTGCATCTTGAAGAAGCAAATTTTGTAAAATTTGGTCAACGTAATTTTGTAGAATTTCTAGATATCGAGGTGCTGTCAAATTATTATCAAAATTTTAAATAGTATCCGTTTATGACTCCTAGCTATACATTCAAACCCCACCTAACTTGATGGTGCACCTCACGTTTTAAGAACGGATTTTCATCGGCCCAGTGCACGCAGTTATGTCTGTTAAACACGCCGCAGTTTGTAAACCTGCTTTCATCGGACCACAGAACCTTAAGTGGAAATTAAGGGTTTTCTTGCGATTTTTGTATGAACCAATTGCAAAACAAGGTTCTTCTTTCTAAGTCACCATCTCAGAGTGCTTGACTAATATGTGCTGCAGATAGATGATACTTAAATTTTTTAAGAATTCTTTGTGCAGTTGATTTGGGTACATCGACATTATTTTTCAGTTCATGAAGGGAGATGCAAGGATTGTCAACGACATTTTGTAAAACCAGAGCTTCAATATTTTCATTAGGTTGTCGATTACGATTTTGTTTTTTAAAGGAAGGAACGATTGACGAACCTGGTTGTCGTTTTTCTGGATATCTCTGAAAGTACATATCTCGGGCTCTTCCAGCATTCTTATTACACAAAATAAAAGATTCATACATATCTACTTTCGCCCAATTTGGAAACTTTTCCATGTTAAATTTGATTGATAATGTGACTCAAAAAACATCTTAAGTATTTTAGAAACTTTAAAACACCAACAGATAAATCAAATAAATGACAAATTTTTGACAGATAGGTACGTAGGTATGACAACAAACGCAACTACGGTCTTTGTTTCACAGCCAAGCAAGCGGAAAACAGTTTTTTAAATAAATTCACATTTTCCGTCATTCAGAGATAGGCCTATGATGTATGGTTGAAAAGCTCTTATAATGCTCTATTTATTGACGTATAAATTCAATATGGCTGTCATAAGAAATAACAAAGTCGGCTATGGTTTCAAAAAAACGAGAAGGCCTAGAAAAAATTTGTTAAAGCCATTCGATTGGCCGTAGTTGCTTATACGAAACTACCAAATTTCATTTAAGTTGTTTGCAAAACGGCCATATTTCAATTTTTCAAAAAAACACAATTTTTAGTTTTTGCTCGATATTTTTGTAACCCCTGTAGATATCTTTAATATTGATACAGCACCTGATTGGGCTCTGAATAGCGTAACTTTTTTCTAATTTAAACAAACTCGTATCTCTTACCGTTTCCGAAATTCTCATGTAGTTGCTTTGATCTGGGACACCCTGTATATAGGTATGGAAGGCTGAGATCGTGAAAAAAAAACTTTTATTATTTCCACTCAAAATGACTTATTTGGGTCAACCACATTTTGTATTGGTGTCTGTCAAACTCAAAAACCAATAAACCGATTTTAACCAAACTTGGTTCATCACATAAATTTTTCTGTACCCGTGCTCGACCACAGCAGCTAGTAGTAGCAGTGGGAGGTGACCCGTAGGTTCGACAAGTACGCCCTTTTCGCCATTCCCCAGGTCCCACAGCATGAGGTTAGATTAAGAATTATATTTTCAACAATATTTGTCACAGTTTTTGATATATATTCTTTTTTAGCTCACACATACTATACTATAGTAGTGTGAGCTATGGTGATCCTAATTTTTTCGAGAAAAATAAAGTTGCTCCGATTTCAAAATTTTTTATATATCTTTGCGTTTCAGATGATTTTGAAACTTTTCTGTCTGTCTGTCTGTCTGTATGTCTGTATGTCTGTCTGTAACGACCAACGCGCATAACTCAAAAACCGCTTGGCCGATTTTAATGAAATTTGGTACCTAGGCTGGGTCTTGGGTCGAGATGGTCCCATTTAAAAATGAACAGAATCCACCAAACACAAACCAAATAAATGGGTGGGGGTAGATTTAAAAAATTAGAGTTTATGTGAAAATGTGGCGTGTATGATATCAAACAAAAGGTAATTGAGTCTGGAGTAAAATAAAATACATTTTAATTTATTTTAAATAAAGGGTGGAAGGTATATTTCAAAAATTAGAGTTTAGGGGAAAATATGGCGTGTGTGATATCAAACGAAAGGTAATTGAGTCCGGAGTTTAACAAAATACATTTTAGTTTTTGTGTTTTTTAAGAGTGGGGGTAGATTTCAAAAATTTGAGTTTGTCAAAACATGGCTTGTGTGGTATCAAACGAAAGGTAATTTAGTCTGGAGTTGAATAACATATATTTCAGTTTTTAGTTATATTAGCTCATACGTACATTGTAACTATAGTACCTAGTGTGAGCTTAGGGGCCCATATATTGGCAGAGTATTTTTAATTCATATCTTATGAACAGCCGCCAGCAAAACAACACAATTTGTCATAGTCAAATGTTGCCAATCAAATTTAAAAAAAGAAAAGTTGTATGCTGGGTGGGCCAAAAAAACCCAGACAATTTTTTTCATTATAACTTTTCAACTTTAAAATCGATTTTAACGGGACAAACTGCACTCACTGCAGAGAATTAATCAGAGTTTTGACTAAATATATATTTTTGTCCGCCATCTCAAAATCCAAGATGGCGGACGAAATTAGATTGTACCCTTCAAAGATGTTCGTTTATTCTTGTGTTGCGAACATGTTTTAATTATTTTTTTAAATCAGTAAAAAAGCCGCATTCTTGCCACGCACAACAAGGTACAAATCAGGAAAATCAGTTCGGTGGTTCTAAAAAAAATTTTTTTGTTTTAACCATTGTTTTGAATATTATACGATTGCCTTGCCAATCATGTCTGCATTTATTTCCTTATAAATATTTTATTACTGAACCGATTTTGATGAAATAAAAAACAATCTGTTCAGAATTGATTGCTTTTTGAAGATCATGATCAAAATTTATCATCTTAAAATTTAAGATGGCGGACAGAATCATACTTGATTCTTCAAAAAGGCGTGTTTATTCTTATTATCTGAAAATGTTTTAGTTTTTATTTTAATTTATAGAAAAGCACTACTTTTTCCCCGCACAACGAGGTACAAATTAGTCAAATGGATGTGATGGTTCTCAAAAAATCTATTTTTGTTTCATACCTGACCCTTAAAAGAGCACGGTTATTCTTATTTTCCGAAAATGTTTTAGTTTTTTTTTTTAATTTATAGAATATGCTATTTTTTTTTTGACAAGGTAGAAAGTAATAAAATCGGTGAAGTGGTTCTCACAAAATCTGGTTTTGTTTTAACCGTTGTTTTAAAAATTATACGATTGCATTGCCAATCCTGTCTGCATTCAGTTCTTTATAAATTCATTATTAATGAACCGATTTTAGTGAAATAAAAAACATCATGGTGCAAACTGATTGATCTTTTAAGATTACATTGTTAAAAATTGTGACTCTGGCCAACTTTGATGCCTCGTTTTTGAGAATCTAATTCTCAATCTAAATTTAAAAACTGCGTTTCTCTTGCTGCTGTGGTTTGTAAGATATCATTTTTTAAACAATTTTTTTATTCCAAAACAACGACTCTGACGAACTTTGTCGTTTGGAAGAATATTGTTAAAAGTCTAATTCTTAATCTAACTTTAAAACTTTCGTTTTTCTAGGTCCTGTGGTGCTTGAATTATTTATTTTTTATTATTTGAAGCTTCACCAAAATTTATCCACAGGTACCCCAAAATGTACATGTCAAAATTAATTACAATCGGTTTAACAAGGTTTTTGAGTTATCGTGTCCAAGGCAGACAGATAGAAACCATTTAAAATTTGGTAGTTAGGCCTTTTTTGCTAAAAGTAACTTATTTTGACGATCCCAGTTGCCTTGCATACCCTATCGATATCTAAAAATGATATAAACTACGAACTAAAATGTAGCACTTGGTCTTAAAACGTAAATCACCTTAGAATAGAATTGATTAGTAGTTATCAGTATTGAATACTAAATCTACATTAATTTTTCTAGCACTCACCTCAAGATTCCTTTGCCTCGAACAATTATGTCCGAAACAGTCGCAGCGAAGACCAACTGCAGCAATCCAACAACGTAAGTATCATATGTCTTCTTCTTCTAAAAGTTTTATCTCCTGTTGGGGATTGAAAATAAACCAATAATGAGTGCGTTCGAGTAGGCAACCCGGGCGCCCCGAGGGCCATTTTTCCGTTTGAGTTGACGCTCGGAGCACGCCCTTTTGCGTTCGAGATGCCACCGGGCGAACCCTCGGGGCACGCTCGATATAACCCGAGCTTGAGGATGGAGAAAAGCGGGCGTATTACATAACCCTACTTTTTTATACTTTCAACCTTTGTTTACATTTTTTTACAACTGTTTTTTTTTTATCAAATAAAATACATGGACGCAGTTCAGTTTGCGGTAGATTTATGTTTCCAAGATTCTGAGGAGTATGAAGATGAAAGACTTCCTGAGGGTGCTCCAGATTTGCCGCGGTGCGGAGCGCTAAGAATTATCCGCGATTGCCCAGTGAGGCTTTAACCATCGGCCAGCGGTTGTGTAACCAAATTCTGGTCGGTAATGGCAAAGCGGCGACTATAAATAAGGGTACAGGAAAAAATCGCGTAGTAAAAAAGCGCACAGAAAATATTCATATAGGATAAGAGCCCACACATAAAAAACCACACGCACCAGTGGCGTGTCGTATAGGGGGCCAGGGGGGGAGGCGAACGCCCCCTCCCCCTCGTCCATCTGCGCTTGGCGCCCCTGGCGTCCTTTGAGAAAAAAATAGAGAAACTAAATTTAAAGCAAAAACAAATGGTGCGCCCCACAGGAAAACTATACCTAAAATGAGAATTTTTGAGAAATAAAAAAATCATGATATAAAATAAAATCAAATTAATAAATTGTTCTAACTTTGCCCATAAAAAGTGGGGAGTTATATTGACTATTTCCTTCAGAAAAATATTGACCATTAAAATCAATGTGACTGGCTGATTTGGACCAAAAGGGAACGAATTACAGCGATAATTTGCACTAGAGCAAATTATCGGTAATTTGCACTAAAACAAATTATCGGTAATTTACACTAGAGCAAATTATCACTGTTTTGTTCCATAAAAAGCCCATTTTATTTAAACTTATTTTTCAAATTTCCATCGCTTTTTTTCATTTATGTACATCCAAATTGGACACTTTTGATAGTAAACGACCATTTCCAGAGGAGCTAGAAAAAAAACTAACATATGTTACGAGCCTGAATTTTGTAAAAAAATTAATGCCGAAAACCGCACATCAACATCTTGAACTACTTACAAGATATAGGGTAAAAATTAAAGATAATAAATTAATCATCTGAAAATGATTTTATATTTTTATTTTTATCTGTATAAACCTAGCATAAAACCCCCATAAAAAAGAAAAACTTGAAACAGTCCAAATGTGCGAAAAATACCCTATAAATAAACCGCGTGATCAAAGTGTCTTTTTATCCCTCAACAAATTGTAGCCTTGCTACACTCATGTATAAACTTAAAGGCGATTTTAATCTAGGGTTTTTTATTTACAAACAGTTTTAAATTGCAAAAATAAACAAAAATTTTCTGCCAAAAATTTAGGGTTAGAAATTTGTAACCGGTGAATACCTTTTCCGTTCGAGTCGAACCGCGAAAACCAGGGCGTTCAGTCCGTGACGTCACTAAGCCCCGCTCGCTCGACGGGTTTTCTACTCGAACGCACTCTATATGTATTTTAACGCCCACGTACATATACATCTTGAAAAGGGACTTTAGAAATGACTGCTACAAGCGTGCCAGAATGTTGGATTTCAAATGAACCCCACGTATGGCTGGATAAATTAAGGCCGTTATTAGTGTAAAATTTAGTAAATTTTTTAATATTTGGCTTTAAACTCCGTTGACAGACGCGATGCCGACGTCTTGATAGCGGAACAAACGCAATTAGCGTTGACCTGATCTAGAAAGGCATACGCATATGTGTGTCGTAGGTCACGTGATGGATTCTTTCTTTCAATCGATACTTTCATCGATCGATGATATAGCAGTTTTACTCGCCTGCTGCTGGTTTAGTTCCTTTCGTACTTCGGTAAATGGCGCTTCTTGTTGGGTACATGGTTTTGTTTTCTCACTAGAAATGTAAGGTGAGAAACAAAACCGTATACTTAATTTAGGAAGGGTGCAGTGTTGCCGTTTCAGTACAATTGTACTGAATTCAGTACGAAAAATGTTCAGTCAGTACGCAAGTACTACATTTTGAAAATTGACCCATTTTCAGTACGCAATTGAATACCAGACATCATAATAGGTATTACCCAAACGAAAATATATTTTTTAAATAAATAAGAAACTGTTCAAAATATTTTCTGTTAAAAAATAATAATTTTCGATTCGCAACCCTCTGAATCACTTATTAATTTACAAAGAAAATTACTTTAATATTGACCGCTAGTACATATCAAATATTACACCCATAATAATATAATATAATTTTAGCCTCAGAGTAATAACATATAAAGAGAAGTAGTAACCCCGGTTTCGGCGGTCATTCATTCATTTGTTGGCCTCTGTAAAATTTTATAAATAATAAGTAAGGTTCAACTTCTTACCTTCCCAAATTTTTAGTGCTTTGAGTTGGTTAGGCTATTTAAACCGTGCGATAATTTGTCATGCGCTTATTAGCCCGCGTCGCGTCGTTTTATGCTATGTATTTCTTATTACAATCTGCGATAAAAACTCATTTAGACAACATAATTTTTGAACGGCCCCTTTTCCCACTATTTTTTTCAGGACGTGGCAACAGGTGTATGACATCATATTACGGATTTCCTGTTAGCAGGGCCGGGTTTCGTTTTGAGCTACTTGGACTATATCCCCGCGCTACTATTTTCCGAAAACCGCATATTGATGCGACGTTTCATTAAAAAGTTAGCATTTTTTAAATTTTTTAACTGTCAAAAAACTGTCATTAGCATTCACGAATTTTGACTAAAATCTAATCAGCTCGTTGCAGTATCGAGTACTATTTTACCTGAAAATTTCATGTAAATCGGTTAAGCGGTTTAGGAGCTATCGCGTTACGGACAGATATACATACACACACAACACAGACAGACATCACGACGATATTGCTAGGGTAGGTCAAAATACACCCAAATAACACATTTTCGGTGTTATATCGAAATTTTTTGTCGAAAACAATACCTTCTCTAGCCGTTGCTGTGCGGGCTAGGAAGGTAAAAAAGGGGCGGGCCGACTGCACAACAAGTAGTATAAGTAGTAGCCTTTAGACTGGATTGTTTAGTTTACACTTGAAAACGGTTAGATATACTTACTTACTGAAACGTCCTGTTTAAAATAAACCAACACAAGAACATTTCATGTAAAAAAGAGCCAAGTACGCGAAAATGGCATTCCGTAAAAAAAATTGAGATAAAAGTAAGGCCAAGTTCTCCAATACAAATTTCATAATGAAAGATTTTTACTAGTTGAAAATGTTTTTCTAAACTTTGCTATTACAGCCAATCTTCTTTATGTTCAATTAAGCACTGTGCCTGAGTCATTTACAGCCGTAATAGCCAAGTTTAAAAAAAACATTTCGAAACTAGTTTCTACTTTCATTTTGAAATTTGTATTGGAGAACTTGACTTTACTTTTATCTCAATTCTTTTTACGGAATGCCGCGTACTTGGTTATTTTTACATGAAATGTTTTTGTTATGATTTCACTTCTTTTTTAAAGGAATTGGATAATATTTAATTTTTAAAATAGTAAAATATGCGGAATATTGTTTAAAACTTTTGCAATGCCTTACTTAAAGTTTTGAGGTCTTTTAATTTTTTCCCATGGTTTTATCATAGCTGCCATCAGCCTTCCAAAGCTCAGCTCTCTAGCGTTTCTGAAAGTGGACAATGTTACTTTTGCATAACTTTACATGTATAGGGGAGGGAAGTAAATTAAAATGTTCGTGTTTTTAAATTTTTTCCTATAGTTTTATCATAGTTCCTATCAGTCTTCCAATGCTCAGCTCTCTAGCGTTTTTGGAAGTGGGTAATGTTACTTTTACATAACTTGACATTTATAGGAGAGGAGAGTAAATGAAAATTTTTGGGGTTTTTAAATTTTTTCCCATGGTTTTATCATAGTTTCTATCAGCCTTCCAAAGCTCAGCTCTCTAGCGTTTCTGGAAGTGGGCAATGTTACTTTTATATAAATTTACATTTATAGGAGAGAGAAGTAAATTAAAATATTGGTGTTTTAAAATTTTTTCCTATAGTTTTATCATAGTGTCTTTCAGTCTTAAAAAGCTCAGCTCTCTAGCGTTTCTGGAAGTGGGCAGTGTTACTTTTACATAACTTTACATTTATATGGGAGGGAAGTAAATTAGAATTTTGGGGTGTTATAATTTTTTCCTATAGTTTTATTATAGTTCCTATCAGGCTGCCAAAGCTCAGCTCTCCAGCATTGCTAGAAGTGGGTAATGTTACTTTTAAATAATTTTACATATATAGGGGAGGGGAGTAAATTAGAATTTTGGGGGGGTTTGGTCATAATTTCTATCAGTCCGCCAAATTTCAGCTTTATAGTAGGTCTGGAAGTACAGTAGAATTTTGGTGATCTATACATGAGTGAGTGAGTCAGTGAGTGAGTGGCAATTTCGACGTTTTTTGAAATTTCGTAACTACTTTACTACTCTATAGAAGTCCATGAAACTTGGAGGGGTTGTTAACTCTATAAAGTTCTACGACTGTGCAAAGTATGAGATTCGTAGCTCTTTCCGAAGTAGAGCTTTAGATAGGTCAAATATGGGCTGAAATGTTTCAAGAAAAGATGGTACGGCAGCGCGAACTTTGCGAGGCACTGCCGTGCCCTCAGATAAAGACAATGGAAGTCCAAAGTTTTATTTCTACTCAATCATTGTCTACGAGTTTTAAACAAAAGATTATTTTTTCACTTATATAATGGCAACAAGTTTAATTAGGTGGGTCCTCAAGTCGTGAACGGTTAGCCCAGATATTCCTAAGCTCTAAGGTCGACACTGACAGTAACATGTGTTTGTATTAATTGCAGTGTTGTCTTGGCCGTCGGACTCGGTATATTGAATTTTTGGTGTTTTTTTTCTGTGTGCTGAGTTTTATTTTTGTAAAAAAGAACTTAGTTGGACGTAAAAATAAACAAGAACTGCTATGTTTCTGAAAATACTGTGAAAATTCAGCCCAGTGTGGTTTTTTCGAGATGATTCCAGTGACGCAGCTATGTTGCCATCGCCGGGGATTCTGCAAATTCTAAGTTTTCAGGAATGACCGCCACGAATAGGGAAAATTTACACGGGGCCGCAGTTTACTTCTTCTCTTTATATTATTATTACTCTAAGATTTTAGCCTAGGTAAGTGGATTTCAAATGTGAATAAAAAAAAGTTATATGAAATATTTTTTATTTAAATATATATTTTATTACCGCTTAAGCATTTTGCAAAACTTTTTTTAATTGGCATATGTATGGTAAGAAATCCATTTTCAAAATGAACCAATTTATTTGCAACCAAAAAAGTACATTTTGATCAAATTCAGTACATTTTCAGAAAATTCTCATTACTTTTTTAAAACTTTGTGTGTGTCACATTGACCAAGCAGTATTCTGAGGAGTCCCATAAGGACGAAACAGTTAACTGTCAACACTTATTAGGTGTCCATTAGATCTTGGACCCCCATGAGGTTAAGCTTTCGAGCTACCCACGGAAAAATACTAGAGAAACAAAAAACCCTTATTTTTTTACCCGATTAGCCACAAAAACTTGTTTGAATTTTAATTTACGGGTACTAAATTTTACATTTTTAGTAGATATTAATCTGATTGCTGTGACATTACTGTTGGTCAGTCAAGTTCAATACCTTTTGAAATTCGGTAGGTACCCGTGTTAGTATAATGACCTTGATTTTGAGTAGTCATTTCCTGTCAAAATTTTCTTAAATTTTCAGGTCGGAATGGGCGGTGGTGTCAGCACCGCTAATATGGACGCCGACGAGGATTGCACTAGTTCGTTGAACACGCTTCTTGACACTCGACCCGATTCTGCTGCTAGCGATAGTGACAGGTATGCACAGTTCACATTTTGGTCGATTCTAAGAGAAAATATATTTTTCTTTAATTTTCTACTACATCCTACGTAGTAAACCAGTCAAAGTTCTATTGTTAAAATTAAATAAATTGGTAAAAATTTTTTTTTAAGTCACAAGCTTTTATAAAATTCACTAAAAATTAAAAAATAATTTTCTAACTTTCTAATATTATCATAATATTAAAAGCGATGGCCGACTGATGGAAATTTTGACGATGTTAGCACGATAAGATATCCGTATCAATTAAATATCACTATTTGCAAGAATCAATCTAGCAGAAAAATGAAGAGGTACCAAAAACACCCAACCCGACCCAAGATACCCCAGCATTTCTCTGACATAGGTATGGCAATGGCATAACATTGCGGCACATCAAACATATCTTTGATGACCTGCTATGTTGAATATTCTTTAAGTGTTTAGATCACAAATTTAGATTAACTTATGCTTTGATTTGCGGCCATCGCTTTTATTATTATGATAATATTAGAAAGTTAGAAAATTATTTTTTAATTTTTAGTGCATTTTATAAAAGCTTGTGACTTTAAAAAAATTTTTTGCCAATTTATTTCCTACTTTTTAGTCTCAGCTATCTACTCTATTAAATGAAAATATTTGTTCAATAACAGAACAGAAGAGTTTATTCTAGATTATAAGGAAATCGCTGATCGTGAGTTGTTTGGAAACTCATTTTTATATTGGGGGAAGGAGAGGGTGGGGGTAGAGGTAGAAATATATTTTTTGTTTGGGCTGTATTGCCATCGGACCTTTATTACCAAATTTTATAAAAGTCATTTGAAGTAAAGTGTGTCAAAAACGCATTTTTTATGGAAGGGGGTGGGTGTTTTTATTTATTGTTGTATTGTCATCGGACCACTATATGTATACCAAATTTCATCCAAATCGGATAGTGGGAAGTGTGTCAAAAACGCATTTTTCTATAGATGGGGGTGCGGGTAGGAGTGGTAGGATATTTTTTTCTTAATATTGTATTGTCATCGAATCACTATATATATACCAAATTTTATCCAAATCGGATAACGGGAAGTGTGTCGAAAACACATTTTTCTATAGAAGTGGTGGGGGTAGGGGTGGGAGGATATTTTTTTCTTAATGTTGTATTGTCATGGGACCACTATGTGTGTACCAAATTTAATCCAAATCGGATAATGGGAAGTGTGTCAAAAACGCTTCACAAGATTTGATAGATAGATAGAAAGTTAGACAGAACATCTGAAGCTAAATAAAAGCTTGTAATTAAATAAAAAAAAGAAATGTTCAGTCAAGTCATTAATTATAAGCACACATTTAGAAATGTAAATAAAAATCTTCAAAATTGTTAATTTTTTATGATTTTCGATGTGTTTATTTAAAAAAAAAACCAGTACGTACAAAAAATAATAACTTGAAATTTTAAAATAAATTTTTTTTATTCAAAATGAGTTTTTTACAAAACTGTATAATTTCGTAAGTGTGCTTTGGGCATTCAAACTAAAAGTTGAAGCATACTGTATATTATAGGAATAGCCATCAATTTTGTACCCAACTGCGACTAATAAGTACAAGTAGATTTAGCAGTTGGGTGTTTTTTTATTATTTTTTTATTATCTAAAACGTTTTTGTCGAATGGCATTTTTATCGAGTGACATTTTGCTTGAATATTTTTTATGGAAAGTTTTTATTGTCTGCTAACCGCCGCGTGTTATCTGCTAGGATAACCCACGTGAATGGATGTGTGTCACACTTTTTGAGAAAATAAAATCGCATGTATCAAAAACGATAGCAGCTAGACTAACGTTGTTTGCACAAATTAATTAAAAATTTAATTTTTAACAAAAATGAAGTTACAACACCCAGAACGACTAGGTCTTGAGGGACTTCAACTTTTTTTTTTTGAATCTGTGGTGAAATAAATTTTTTTTGATTGATTTTTTTTTGCAGTTATTAAGGCTCCGGTTCAAAAGAGCGATATTTGAAATGGGGACATTTAAAACAGCGTTCTTATTTGAGTGACATTTAAAACAGTGAGATTTAAAATAGCGACATATCAAAAGGGCGACAGTTTAAAAGAGCGTCAATACATTTAACAGCGCCATATCAAAAGAGCGACAATATATATATATATATATATATATATATATATATATATATATATATATATATATATATATATATATATATATATATATATAAACAGCGACATTAAAAACAGCAACAGTTCGACTAAGGGGTCTCTTTCTAACAAATTCTTAAAAAAAAAATCTCCCTGCCTCCTTTTTCAGGATCCTAGAGGGTGTAGACCCAAACGGACTCATTTTATCGAAAAATTATGTCCCCTAATTAGCTTTTTGATCCTCATTTTGGGAGGTTGAAATCGGGATTATTTTAACCTTTGTCAATTGAGCGCAAACGTATCCTAACCTGGGCCTCATGGATGTACGTTTTCATCTTAGAAATGTACAAATGTTGTACCTGGCAGGTAAAATACTTTCTTTCTTTGAACAAGTGTCTTCTTCAACTCTTCTCTTCTTGGGTGGGCTACAAGTTATGCTGGAGGCAGATGACAGTTCTGAACTAAACATTTTCAATGTCCTGCTGCAATTTCTGTCTGTGTGTTTACAAAATTTGAATTAGTCTCTTCACTAAGAAAAAGAGTGAAAAGAATTTGTTAGCATGTTAAGTGCAGTGGATGTATTAAAATTATTGTTTTCATCTTAGAAATGCACAAATGTTGTACCTTGCAGGTAAAATACTTTCTTTTTTTGAACAAGTGTCTTCTTTAACTCTTCTCTTCTTGGGTGGACTACAAGTTATGCTGGAGGCACATGAAATTTCTGAACTAAAAATTTTCATTGTCCCGCTGCATTTTCTGTCTGTGTGTTTACAAAATTTTAATCAGTCTCTTCACTAAAAAAAAGAGAGAAAAGAATTTGTTAGCATGTTAAGTGCACTGGATGTATTAAAATTATTGTTTTTATCTTAGAAGTGCACAAATGTTGCGCCTTGCAGGTAAAATACTTTCTTTCTTTGAACAAGTGTCTTCTTCAACTCTTCTCTTCTTGGGTGGACTACAAGTTATGCTGGAGTCAGATGATGTTATCATTTTTCCGTAAGGTATTTAGTTTATAGCAAGCAATGATAAACTAAAAATTTATATCATTTACAAAAATCCTTAAAACATTATGCTCTGAAACTTAAACAGTATACATTCCTCTAGGATAGGGTCAATGATATCTATATATATAACTGGATAGGCCTTTACATAAATGCAAAGTGAGGAAAAAGTATTGAATATTTTGTGTAGACAGTGCACGCTGCGCAGGAGGTGCTACCTTTCCTTTTTTACTTCTACTCTCCGATGATATTCTGTGGTATTCAAAGTTCGCGGACGTTTGATTTTTAATCTATAACTGGATTTTTACTGCGATTAGGTACTAATAAAAAAATTTAAATAATTAAAGCTACTTCAGGAAGGAAACCGGCTTTTCACTCCTACAAAACTCGTTTTTACACGCAACGCATCGTGTTCGTATTCTTTATTTAAGTTCAACAAAAGCCCGGCACGACTCGGGGCAGGAACCGCCTATGTAGGACCGGAGCCACTTTTGCGCGTGACAAAAAGACAAGTGCAAAGCGGACTCAACAAATGGGCCCAGGACGCGCTATTAAACTCCTGGGAAACAGGAACGGGTTGCAGACAGACCAGAGAATTCGTAGACCGTCCAAAAGCGACCAGAATTAGATGGATGCTGGGACGGACACTAAAAGACCTCGGACTGCTGATAGGTACTCTAACCGGACATAACCGGTTGAGGAGGCACATGACACGTATAGGAGTCGAGAATGACCCTATCTGCCCAGCCTGTGGACAGGAAGAAGAGACATCAAGACACCTCGTAGCAGAATGCGAGGCCTACGCAAGGATGAGACAACAGGCACTCGGAGCGCCAACTCTGAGCGAGGAAGAACTGCACATGCTCAAATGGGCAGACTTACTGGACCTTGTAAAGAAAACAGGAGGCCCAATGAGTTACCCGACCATCAAAGGGAAGTGCAGAGAGTGGGTTAAGGGACAGACTTGGGGCATGGCAAAAAGGGCCTACTCTGACCTACTTGTCAGACCTGCGGGTCAATCCCCCCACTACTACTACTACTACTCAACAAAAGTAATTTCAAAAGAATACTGATAACCACCCGTGGATAGAACTAGAGAGAGAAAGGTAGCAATGGTTACCATTCATGTATGTTCTCACTCTAAAAAAACTCGTTAAATTTTTGCCTGTGTCCAATATACGTAATGTATAGCCGTGGCCGTTGCATTTACTTCGTATATAATTCACTGGATAGAGGTTACTGAAATGCCGGGAAGGAGTCATAAGACGCTTTTTTTAAAAATGTTGTTTAATAATTATTTTTGAAAAATCGCTGTTTTAAATGTTGCTGTTTTGAATTGTCGCTCTTTTAAATCTCGCTCTTTTGAATATTTGATATGTACACCCTATATCATTATCTTTGAGACAACTTTTGACAACTTTTTTGCGTTGGCTTATGCTATTTATTATGGCAAGGCCAACACAAAAATAGAGGCCACGACCCTGAAAAAATCAGCTGTTCTACCGGGGCTGAATTTTACATTGGGTCTTATGGGAGGTCAGACGTTTTTTTATGATATTTTCAAAATGGCACTTCAGATTTCTGCCAAATTTCAGTGAGATATTCTCAAACACCATCCCGATATTCCACCAAAGGTTTGTAAGAAAGCAACATGATTAAAAGGTTAAAATCTTCAAGATTTAGCATTCCTTATTTTGAATTCAAATTACCCGCCATGTACCACATGCCAACTGTTATATTTGACATGTATTTGACTTTGTCATCTGTGATTGTCACATTCGCTTCTGCTTTAAACTGAATTATTGTGTGAGCTAATGAAGCGGCTATGAAAAATTAACGATTGCTATACATTTAAAAAAAATTGTTCTGCTAGAATAAAGTAAAAACAATCTCAAAAACGGCGTTATTTAAAAAAAAAAGAAATATTCATGAACCGTCATTCCAACTTCAATATTTTAAAGACAGTCAGCTGTGTCGTAACGTGACCAACAAAAAAAAAATCAGCCTCGGATGTGACGTCAACAAAGTGGAGGATCGTGGCCCGTCCGTTTTGATAGCCCTGATTATGGTAAACAGCAGATAACTGTCAAAAAGTTATCTCGAAAATTATGATATGGAGTTTAGCTGTTATGCTGTTTTGATATGATTTTGAACCGGTGCCTGTTATTAATTCGATGCCGCATTGTTGAAGCCATATCCCCTGTAATAGTAATAATTAGAGGGTGAGGTACTGAAGGTTATTAAATATTTTGATTTTGTCAAGTTTGTTTACTTTAAAATAGTGTCTCGAAATTAAAATTAATATTTAAATCTAAAGCAATAAAAATTAATGTCGCTAAAACATAATTTTAATTGGCACCCCGCTCGAAGAAAATAAAATTATAGATTCCTACAGCAGGAAACAGGATATTGGAAATTTTTAAAAGCAAGGAAAATTTTATAAAGAAGGGTAAATAAAAAATAAAAGGTAGAAATGCAATATAATTTTCTATGGCGTCGCTTGTAGGCGGTGATTTTCTATGGATCCGGTTGAAAGGGTTGATTAGCCAGTCAACACTCTCTCGCTTTTATAATTTCTTGTATAAAAACTAAATTTTAGGCGAAAAAAAATTTTTTTTTATAGAATATAAAATTGCCTTTTAATTATATTATCTATCAGTCCGGCCAGAATAAAATGAGGCGCAAACGAGATGGCTTCAATTAGCGCTATCTTTTTTTCTCCAGTGGCGTGCCCTAATTTATTAATTCATCACTATTAGCCTTTTTTTGCTGGAAAACTCCATACCTTATTTTTCGAAACTTTTATACTTATTATATTATATGGGTCAGTCTTGAAATAATGTACACTTTCTGAATATTTTTTGGATTAATAATGTTTTTGTTTTTTGGAATGTTTGTTTGATAAAATACTTTTGTGTACTGTCTGGCTAAGATCGTAAAAAATGTTTTGTAGGTTTTTTACCAAAAATAAAAATTAAGGAGTCCACGGAAAGTACATTTGTAACTACAGAAGTAACTTTGGCTAAAGAATTGTAAATTGGAGAATATGTATTACTTTCATAGCTTAATTGCGCCAAAAAAGTTGAAATGAAGAACATAGTAATTTACATATTTTTTTTTAATTTAAATTAAGTAATATCCACAGAAGTGGCAAAACTGTCCACGGAACGGACACAAACTAAAACACAATGTTAACACGAGTTAAAAACTACAAAACTTGCTAAGAATCTATCTAGAAAAGATGTTTAATAATATTGATGCTTTATTTTTATTAAAAAGGAAAAACAATGCTGGTTGAATTCACTGCGGTTGACCTGTGTCACTTCCATGGACAACCGCTGTCCACAGAAGTGATGTCCACAGAAGTGATTTTTTACCGCCAATATTTGTTTCCTTATTTCAACAAATTAATCATTTTTGCACCATAACTTCATATAAACAAAAAGAATAAAACTGTTTTGATTCTTACCCCTTTTATAGATGGCACAGAAGTGATCACACCAGCTTGACGCAAATAATTTGACAATATTTTCACTAAAAATATGAAAAACAGAACACAGCATGACGCTACCAATCAAAAATCGAGGTTATTGGGACGAATGCGCATTAAACATACGAACTGGAAGTACATAGTTGCCAACATGTCGGAAATTTATTGAATTATTGTGCTGGCCACAGAAGTGACGCTGTAGTATGGATACGTTTGTTTTGATGGTTTAAAAATGGCAAATAAATAATTAAAAAATACAGATAGCTAATGCCTGTCATATTGTGATATGAGTATCAACCAAAATAATTGACTTTTAAAATTGTATAAGAGCCTATAATGAATTGATACTGAAAAATCACAAGTGTTTACGTCCACAGAAGTGATATTTCCCTGCATTTTAAAATTATTTTAAATTGGGATTTTCTTTTTTCGTATATTTTAGGCAGTGGTTTCTAAAGAATATGGACCACCATATAATCTAAACAAAAAAGTAGTTTTAAGCAGTTTTTTATTAAGTAATAATTAATTAAAATATGGGGAAAACACCTGTTTGTACACTTTTTTAAGAATGACCCATATAGGTGCCTACCTATTTCATTAGGTAATTTCAATTCAATTCAATTCATTTATTAGTCAACGATTTACAGTGTAAATATGGACATTGTCAAAATATTAAAACTAATTACAACAAATTAAAACGATTTCATTACAAAAAAAAAATCACCAAAATTGAACATTGAACACGGCAAAAAAAATTGTCTTAGATCAAAGCAAACTGCTTTGAAGCAAAATAATTTGTGCATTCCTATTCACCAAGAGAATATTTCCTTGATATAGCACAAATAATGTCCAGCCTTTTATTTTAATGTGAAACAGAAATTGTTTTATTATAAATTGGAACTGAATTATTACTTATATGAAGAATTTGCTTTGTTACAAAATGGAGTATACTAAATCAAAACAATTAAAGAAGAAAAATAAGGTCTCATTTCAACATAAAACGCTGTGTTTAACCAAAAAAAATATTCTAATTCAAAACAAACTGCTTTAAAGTAAATCAATTTATTGAAGAAAAGAACGTGTTTTCGTTGTAGACAAAATTTTTTACCGTGAAGAAAATGCCTAATAAACATAAACACGTGGTTTTAATTCATTACATTTTTATGGAAATTAGTTTTTCTAAAAAAGCTTTCCTTAACACAAGATACAATAAGATAAAAAATTAATTATGCTAACATACCTAGTAGTGCGCTAAAATATTTGAATGGCTCTAAAAAAAATATAAATATAGATTGTAAACACAATTCAACACAATTTATTGCAATATTCTAAAATCCTAAAGACGTAGATTAACTAATATCATTAAAATAATCACCAACCGAATAGTAACACTTTTCTGTTAAAAAGCTTCTCAAATGTTTTTTAAATTTATACAGGCCCCGAACATCTTTAAGATATTTTGGGAGTTTGTTAAATGCGTTTGCACAAAAACTATGTGGACTCTTTCTATAAAGCTCCAGATTAAAATTTGGAATGCTAATGTTATTCCTTGAACGAGTATTATAGTGATGGTTGGACGTTGGAAATTTGTGAGAATACTGTCTACAAAAAACAATAGATTCATACAAAAGCACGCTGGGAACAGTTAATATATTATGATTCCTGAAAAGTGGCCTGCATGACTCTGAGGGATTGCAGCCGTACATACATCTAACCATGCGTTTTTGCATAACAGAAACTCTGTTCAAATTCTCCATTGAGCACTGACCCCAGAATATAATCATATATTTTATGTGCGAGTGCCAGGTGCGTACGAATCTAGAAACCTAAAAAAATACCAATTGAGTTTCTAAAAATTTCAAAAATCCAAAACCATTCGCTATATCTTCAAAATTGGAACTCCACACAGTTTTATTAAAAAATTAAAAAAGTGTAAATGATACGCCACTATTTCTTTTTGAATTTTCGAATGTGTATGAAACGTGCCTAGTCATCCTGTTTGAGCCCAGCGATAACAATAGAAACCCAATAAAAGGGTGTGAATTATAAACGGGCTGGAGTCGATTTGGTTAAACGTACCAGACGAGTACCGTGTTTTCTTGTAATATTAAAATTTTGTTTATGGTAAATTTGCTAAAAATGAAGACCAACCAGTAAGATAAAAGTGCTGTAAACAGAGGGATATAGATTGAGTTGAGCCATCTCTTTTGCGCCTCATTTTATTCTGGGCGAATAGTATGTGCGTTTTACGCTTCTACAGCACGGAACTAAATGATGCAAAGGTTTTTAAAAGCAAAGATTTTAAAAATAGCTGGGTCAAATGTTAAAATTATATATTTTTGAATTCAGAAAGAATATATTTATTCATTTTCTGTTTAGGTTGTTCCGTAAGAGATTTACCACGTTTGTGTTTTTTTATAAGTTTGCGATATTCATTTGTTAGAGAATATTTTCTGGCGGGTTAGAATAAACCCTACAACTTTTGCATTAACACGTTTTTGCATCTCTTATAATAAGCACTGTAGATCTTGGTTTAAATATATGGAAACACCCTGTACATTGTGTAGGAACCCCGCTTTAATATAAATTTAAGTTTTTTTTCTTTTTTTAGAATCGTTTGGACTTACAACGCACCCATTTCCGAACTGCAAAAGCTCGGCCATACGCTGTCGAACGGCAGCAACTCATCTCACACATCCGCCTCATCTAGTCCTCTTCATTCGAACTCACCTAATTCCCCAACCTCAGGTAATATAATAGAACAGTTTGTCACAGCTATCCAAACGAACAAGCGCGTACTTATGTAAATGCATCTGTACTGGGAAAGAGCCTCTGACTGCTAAGAGCGTGCAGGCATGTTGGATTTCAAACGAACCCCAACATATGACCCTAGTAATATTATTACCACTCATGGTTTTATTAATTTGATTCCTAGGTTATTTAGAGAGTGCTGTTATGGGTTTTAGGATCAATTTGTCTACATAAAGGTAATTTATATTGCCAATTACCTAAAGGGGTGTTATACAACCAAAAAGTGATTTATAAAGGGAGTATCATAAAACTGATATTCCTTCTGGTCCTTTTACATACTTTTGGTTTTATTGATTTCTGATTTTTAAAGATGGTCTTATAAAACCATTTTAGCTAAAGTTAAAAAAAAATAAATATAAACTTTGGTCATTTAGTTTTTTCAATACTTTAGATCATCACAAAAGTGTTTTATAATAGAGCTAAAAGGTTTTCTTATATCCTTTTGTTTTTATAGTTACCAGTAGTTTAAAAGTAAATATGATTAAATAGGCGGCCATATAGAACCTAGTTTCCTTAAGGTTTTTAAGAGTGGTAAATATAAACTTTCGACTTTTGGTTTTTGCCATTACTTTTAGGCATTTTAAAAGGTTTTATAGGAAGGCTTAAAGGTAAACCTAATTCTTTTGTATTTATAGTTACCCATAGCTGTATATTAAATATTATTTAAATAGGCGGCCCTATAAAACCTTGTTTGTTTTCTTTTTTGTTGGTTTCATAAGGGCACTCAAAAATCCTTGTTGCGATACAGTAACAAATAAAACCAAGTGACCACTATAAAACCATAATGGCGTATATAAATTTATTTAAAAAATATTGTAAAGAGGAAATATTTATCTAGTCGTTTTAGCAGTGTTTTTTAACAATAATTTACTTTAATTTTGATTTATGTAAACCAAACAGACTTTTTTAATGGTGAATAGTGTAAAAGATTTTTTTTAATTTTAAATATTTGTTATTTTGTTATCAAAAAACTATTAAAAAGCATTCTTGAGCTGGCGCGCTTGTTTTGAGAGCTTTTCAGATACGATTTTATCAAAAAAAATAAATTTGGCAGGCAATTTGATCATCAACAAAACGACAAACTCGGTATATTTTTATGTGATAAAATAATTTTGGGACTCTGACATTTTTGGCAATTTGGTGACCTAAATTATTTTATATAGCCATTGTGAATCTAAAATATCGCCATAGCTTTTATAGGAAAACTTCTTTACTCTAAAGATATTATGGTATTCAACAGAATCGCCAGGATACCAAATTACCAAATCTAGTTTTATAATAGGATAGAGAACGTTTCTGAGTTGCTTTTAGTACCTATCATAATAGCTTTAGGCTCTAAAAGGTTCTATACTGGTGGAACCGCTAGAGGGCGAAGCTGGAGTTTATTTCTTATGGTTTTATAGTGAGTTTAATACATAGGTTGCCACCATTAATTGGGGAGTCCCATTTAGGAGGTCTAAACATTGAAACTAATGGTTTTAAGGAAAGGCGCTGGCAAATTTTTAGCTTCTGCTATAAATAAAGAAATGTTACTTGGGGGGTTGGATAAATGAAGCCTACTGATAATGGGTGCCGCGCTCTCAGCGCCATCTATTTTTTAAGCTTAAAAACATCCGTTATCAGTTACCTGAGGATAAATAACTATTCATTTATTTTAAAAAATGCCTAAGTAAGCGGCTACGTCAACTCAAGATAATGGGTTTGTCTTCCAAAAGTAATATTGACAATGTCAAATCACAGCATTAACAAATTTTCAACGTCATTTGAAAGCAGTCCCTTTTAAATTTTATTAAAAGCGTCTACTTTTTAATCCACGCTGTAACAGGAGCCTAGTATGTGACAGTGGTACTGTCAACTCAAGTGGGCAAGGCTTAAATGTTGTGAGCTACCAATTTAGCCTACAACTTATGTAATTTATGAAAACATTAAATGTTACTACTTGTTTGTTCTCGAAAGGGAATTTGATGGTTCTTGGAAATGTATAAACAATGTAGGAAAATCTATACATACCTTTTCAATTTTCTTCCTGTAACTTCACACTTTCACTTCTTATATTATTTAAATATCAAATTTTTGTACTATTAAACTTTTGTATTCAAATATTTACACTTCTTAAACTTTTAGGTTTTATAAACCTTTTGTATATTTGTTGTAAATATTTTTATTTATCAACATTTTAAACGTTGATATTAACTGTTTAATTTACTTAATATTACTGTTTAGGTTTGGGATGTGTTATTGATTAAAAATGCCGATTTAGGGCAACGAATGGTTTGTATTTTGATGTTAAAAATCAGAAAAAAGATATTAGTAATATTTAAAAACACTGGAAACAGTAATAAAATCAAAAGCTTTAAAGTTAGAATAAACACTAAAAGAAAAGACCAAAATAAATATGAATAATAGTTAATAGTTTTATACAAAGTTAAAATAATTGATAAATTTCCCCAGTTGAAAAAAACCCCCCTTAAGAAGTGTGAACGAAAGCAAAGCCAACTAAAGAATGTTCTCCCTAACGACTTTCTTGTGTCAGCCACCCTGCTCTCTAGGCGTTCTTAGCTTGCCGCTGGCTGATTGGTGTAAAATCTAAGCTTTCCTTAACGGTTTTCTTGTCCAAGCCAAGCCACCCTGCTCTACAGACATTCTTGACTTGCCGTTGCCCTGGTTTGAAACTTAGGCTCTCTCGCCTTGGCGAGAAAGATAAAGAAACAAAATACCACCGCAATTCAAGGATGCGTGGACTCAGAAAATCGATAAAGTTAAAATCATAGAGTGTGTTTTTTAAAAAATTAAAAATAGTTTAAAATTTGTTTCCAGTTACAAAATAAAAATTATTTTGATGTTAGTGGCTCAAAGGACATATTAGCCGAATACAACTTTTATTAAAATACAGCGGACTTGAAAATATGCCTAAAAACAAGTCTCCGGAGTTGCCATAAATTTTACTTATTCTTAACCTAGTCTTGCATATAATTAATGCTTGTTGATGTCAAAAACAATATAATTAAAAATATTTAAAAACTTATAAATGGCAAAAATACCATTTATATTCAAATCCCGTTTTGTTACAAAGCCATACGTTGGTGTTTATTAGAATCCAATATGCTTGAACGCTTGTAACAGTCATTTTCTATAAGTAGCCCAAGTAACATTTCTTTATTTATAGCAGAAGCTAAAAGGTTGCCAGCGCCTTTCCTTAAAACCATTAGTTTCAATGTTTGGTCGCTAGCACGTTCCCATTACTCTTACATACCACCCCTTAGACCTCCTAAATGGGACTCCCCAATTGGTGGTGGCAACCTATGTATTAAACTCACTATAAAACCATAAGAAATAAACTCCAGCATCGCCCTCTAGCGGTTCCACCAGTATAGAACCTTTTAGAGCCTAAAGCTATTATGCCAGGTTCTAAAAGCAACTCAGAAACGTGCTCTATCCTATTATAAAACTAGATTTGGTAATTTGGTATCCTGGCAATTCTGTTGAATACCATAATACCTTTAGAGTAAATAATTTTTCCTATAAAAGCTTTAACGATATTTTAGATTCACAATGGCTATATAAAATAATAATGTCCCAAAATTATTGTATCACATAAAAATATACCTTGTTTGTCGTTTTGTGGATCATCAAATTGCCTGCCAGACTTATTTTTCTGCTAAAATCGTATCTGAAAAGCTCTCAGAACAAGCGCACCAGCTCACAAATGCTTTTTAATAGTTTTCTGATAACTAAATAACAAATATTTAAAATAAAATAAAAAATAATTTACACTATTTACCATTAAAAAAGTCTGTTTGGTTTACATAAATCAAAATTAAAGTAAAATTATTGTTAAAAAACACTGCTAAAACGACTAGATATTATAATATATAATATAATATTTTCTGTTTACAATATTTTTAAAATAATTCTATATACGCCATTATCGTTTTATAGTGGTCACTTGGTTTTATTTGTTACTCTATCGCAACAAGGATTTTTGAGTGCGCTTATGAAACCAATAAAAAAGAGAAGGTAAACATAGTGAACATAACCTCACTTAAATTTTTTGTATTTGTTTTTTAAAGTGTTTTGTTAAATTTGTTGTGTCTGCAGCTTGGAGGGAAACCTCTTATATTGGCCGTTTAAACAGGCCTTATCTAGGCTTGGGTGCCCTACCCAGGAGGATAATAAATAATCAATCTTGCAATAGGTAGGTACCAATCTGTACTAGTACTAGTAAAAACTAAACTACGAAAGTATTTATTTACTTCTGTTAGAACCCTTAAGGAAACAAAGTTTTATATGACCTCCTATTTAAATAATATTTAATATGCAGCTATGGGTAACAATAAATACAAAAGAATTAAGTTTACCTTTAAGCCTTCCAATAAAACCGGTTTAAAATGCCTAAAAGTAATGGCAAAAACCAAAAGTCTAAAGTTTATATTTACCACTCTTAAAAACCTTAAGGAAACTAGGTTCTATATGGCCGCCTATATAATCATATTTACTATTAAACTACTGGTAACTACAAAAACAAAAGGATATAAGGTAACCTTTTAGCTCTATTATAAAACACTTTTCTTATGACCTAAAGTAATGAAAAAAACTAAAAGACCAAAGTTTATATTTATTTATTTTTAAAAACTTTAGGTAAAAGGGTTTTATAAGACCATCTTTATAAATCAGAAATCAATAAAACCAAAAGTATCTAAAAGGAACAGAAGAACACTTTTGGGTTGTATAACACCTCTTTAGGTAATTGGCAATATAAATTACCTTTTTGTAGCCAAATTGATCCTAAAAGCCATAACAGCACCCTCTAAATAACCTTGGAACCAAATTAATAAAACCTTGAGTGATAATAATGTTATTTGGGAGGTGCGAACAAGTTACGAATTTCCCGCGCCCGTAACAAAAGCGTAACAAGTATTTTAATAACTAATTATTTTTGAGTTTTTTGATGTTTTTTTTTTAGCTGAAAATAAATAATTTTTGTGATTTCAGTGTCTTCCTCCGTGATGTCAAGCCAATCAGGTTCCAGGCGGGTACCCTACTTGGCCACAAACGGACCCCAACATAGCACCCAGCACACTGATTACAGTGTTTCTGAAGGTAAATTTTACAACTAACGTGCAGCTTGCCACTCACCCCACCAAAAACTAGCAGCTCTATCCACTGGCACGGCAAAATGTTTGTTGCGAAATTGGGTTAAAACATCGAACAAATTACTCATATATCTAGGAAGCTTAATTTCCATAAGAGGATAAAAAGCAGATAAGGTATAGTATGTATTAATAAGAGACCGCAATACACCCGATTCCCGTCGAAAGCGTTCCAGCGTTGCCAAAGGTAACCTAGATACATAACGACAGGCGCAAGTTGTCGCAGTCGTCAACGGTCAACTTGATCATTTGTTTAGGGCGAGAATTATTACATGACTTGATTTTTGGTTTACAATACACAAGGGGGACTATTAAAAACATGAAAATTTAATTTTTTATTTTAATAAATGTGAGTTTTAGGTCCCAAAACGTCAAAATCGACGAATAAAATAATTTTTTTTTTTTTAATACACGATAAATCAAGAACATCTCAAATGATTTTAACCCAATATGATACAGAAGTCTTTGGTTGGGATTAGATTTTGGTTCAAAAGAAAGGGTTAAATATATTAACAAAAAAGTTTCACGGGCAAGACCTCAGAGGTAAAGGTAGCTACGGGGACGCGTTTCTGCCTCATTAGGCTTCATTCAGCCCGAGCATAACCATAAAATGGAAGGAGATGAAATGATGATGTGGGTAACTGAAAAAGAAATATGAAATATGGTGTTTACTGAGGAGAGACCAACTGTCAATTTGCAGCTTCGGTCAGGGTTGCCTTGGTTTTGAGGCTAATTTTGACGTTGCGACGGAGACAGATATAATCTGCTCCCAGAAAACAGCCTGAGCCCTGGATTTTTTTAAATTTGAAGGATGTTCACGAGGTATAAAGTCTTAACAAAAAAGTTTCACGGGCAAGACCTCAGAGGTAAAGGTAGCTACGGGGACGCGTTTCTGCCTCATTAGGCTTCATTCAGCCCGAGCATAACCATAAAATGGAAGGAGATGAAATGATGATGTGGGTAACTGAAAAAGAAATATGAAATATGGTGTTTACTGAGGAGAGAGACCAACTGTCAATTTGCAGCTTCGGTCAGGGTTGCTTCGGTTTTGAGGCTAATTTTGACGTCGCGACGGAGACGGATATAATCTGCTCCCAGAAAACAGCCTGAGCCCTGGATTTTTTTAAATTTGAAGGATGTTCACGAGGTATAAAGTCTTAACAAAAAAGTTTCACGGGCAAGACCTCAGAGGTAAAGGTAGCTACGGGGACGCGTTTCTGCCTCATTAGGCTTCATTCAGCCCGAGCATAACCATAAAATGGAAGGAGATGAAATGATGATGTGGGTAACTGAAAAAGAAATATGAAATATGGTGTTTACTGAGGAGAGACCAACTGTCAATTTGCAGCTTCGGTCAGGGTTGCTTCGGTTTTGAGGCTAATTTTGACGTCGCGACGGAGACGGATATAATCTGCTCCCAGAAAACAGCCTGAGCCCTGGATTTTTTTAAATTTGAAGGATGTTCACGAGGTATAAAGTCTTAACAAAAAAGTTTCACGGGCAAGACCTCAGAGGTAAAGGTAGCTACGGGGACGTGTTTCTGCCTCATTAGGCTTCATTCAGCCCGAGCATAACCATAAAATGGAAGGAGATGAAATGATGATGTGGGTAACTGAAAAAGAAATATGAAATATGGTGTTTACTGAGGAGAGACCAACTGTCAATTTGCAGCTTCGGTCAGGGTTGCTTCGGTTTTGAGGCTAATTTTGACGTCGCGACGGAGACGGATATAATCTGCTCCCAGAAAACAGCCTGAGCCCTGGATTTTTTTAAATTTGAAGGATGTTCACGAGGTATAAAGTCTTAACAAAAAAGTTTCACGGGCAAGACCTCAGAGGTAAAGGTAGCTACGGGGACGCGTTTCTGCCTCATTAGGCTTCATTCAGCCCGAGCATAACCATAAAATGGAAGGAGATGAAATGATGATGTGGGTAACTGAAAAAGAAATATGAAATATGGTGTTTACTGAGGAGAGACCAACTGTCAATTTGCAGCTTCGGTGAGGGTTGCCTCGGTTTTGAGGCTAATTTTGACGTCGCGACGGAGACAGATATAATCTGCTCCCAGAAAGCCTGAGCCCTGGATTTTTTTAAATTTGAAGGAAGTTCACGAGGTATAAAGTCTTAACAAAAAAGTTTCACGGGCAAGACCTCAGAGGTAAAGGTAGCTACGGAGACGCGTTTCTGCCTCATTAGGCTTCATTCAGCCCGAGTAAACAGTAAACACCATATTTCATATTTCTTTTTCAATTACCCACATCATCATTTTATCTTCTTCCATTTTATGGTTATGCTCGGGCTGAATGAAGCCTAATGAGGCAAAAACGCGTCCCCGTAGCTACCTTTACCTCTGAGGTCTTGCCCGTGAAACTTTTTTGTTAAGACTTTATACCCCGTGAACTTCCTTCAAAGTTAAATATATTATTTAACCAATTTTACCTTAAAACTCAGTTATGCATAATTTTACTTGTATTGATTTTTGTTTAAAAATGTTTTTTTGTATTTAAAACATTTTTCCCTGTGGCGCATGTCGCTCTTTGACAAAAACTGCAGCATTGTTCTAGAAAGATAAAAAATTCATAAGGCGTCTGTTTAACTTGAAAAGATTTTTGCTTTTGTTTCTTCTGTTGGTTTTCAGTTATCAAAAAAGTTTGCGTTGTATCTATTTTCGCCTTCGAGCATTATTATTCCTCCAATATTTTCTGAAAATTTTGTCTCCGACGCATTTACTCAAGAAATTAAATTTTCATTGGTGGTCTAAGAGGGACTACTACTCATAATTTTGATATTTGTCTAGGAAAAGTAGTTAATCAGGTCAGCGGGCCTACTTTTGAGGCTTCGTATCACCTCTGCCGCCCTCCCCTCCTGCGCCCCCTACCCACGCTGCGTCCCTGTGGTCCACCATTACGTTTTTTTATGTTTGGACTAAAAATGTTAAAAGCTAGTTATCTTTCAAACAAAATTGACTGAAGTGAATGTCAAACGAAAATCAATAACCAGAATAACACCTAAATTCTGCTTTTTTATAAAAGTTATACTGATATTTTCGCTAAACTGGCAACGTTTGTTTTTACGTTTTTCTGTTCTCCCATGCAATCCTTATGGCCCATACAAAATTCCTACTCCTAGATAGAAGGCTAGCCATGCTGTATACGTGTTCTGGTTAAAATCGGTTTTTGAGCTATTGTGTCTCAGACAGGCACCATCACAAAATTTGATAGTTGTCTTTTTTGACCCAGATAATTGTGTGAACATTAATAAAAGTTTTTTTAGGATCCCAATAGCCTCCAATACCTGCATGGTAAGTTGGGTCGAAAAAGGCCTAAAAAAATTTTTTTTAGAAAATTGATTTGTCATAGTTAAAAAAAGTTGTGTAACGGGTCAAAAACGCTAACGTATATTTTTTTTAATTTTTAAAAGTATTTCTAGCCGCGCCCCTGGGGGGTAAAATGGGCAGTTTTTAAAATTTTTTAATTAATAGCCGAATCGATCACAGACACACAGATTTAATAGCCAATATACATAGCGAAGCAACAATATGAATCAAAATCCACGAAGGAACCAAGCCAATCCACATAAGAAGAAGTAGACGTGTCAGACAGGGTGATACAACTATTTAACCAGGCCCTAGATGATGTTTTTAAAAACTTAGTTTGGAAGAAATGGGCATCAAAAACGGACAATTCTTAAACCACCTAAGATATGCTGATGATATCGCCTTATTAACAGATAAGAAAGAAGAACTGATAAAAATGCTGGAAGAACTGGATACAGCAGCTAAACATATAGGCTTGAGTATGAACTACACTAAAACTAAAACCATAACAAACACAGATGAAAATGTCACGATCAGAATAAACCAGGAGAAAATAGAACAAGTAGAGGAATACCTGGGACAAATTATGAAACTAAAAAAAGAAAACCAAACAGCTGAAATCAAGAGACGTGTAAGATTGGCCTGGGCAGCATTCGGTAAATTAAGCTGCATATTAAAAAATAAAAAATATCCTCAGTAACTCAAAACGAAAGTGTATAACCAATGTTTCCTTCCTGTCCTTACCTATGGATCCCAGACCTGGACAGAAACAAAATCAAACATGGATAAGGTAACAAAAACCCAAAGATGAATGGAAAGACAAATGTTACATGTAAAGCTAACAGATAGAAAAAGGAATGAATGGATGAGAAATGAAACAAAAGTAAGGGAGTCAGAGGAGAAGTAGCAAAATTAAAATGGAAATTTGCCAGTCATAATATCGACAGAAAGACAATCGATGGAACAAATGTATTGTAAACTTGAGACCTTGGGAAATAAAAGAAGTAGGGGAAGGCCACAAATGAGATGAGCGGAGCGGATAGATGGATGAACACGGCGGCAGACAGGGAAGAGTGGAAGATATTGGGGGAGGCCTATATCCAAAGATGGATCGAAGAAGGTTAAATAGATAGATAGATAGACAGAAGAGTCTGCAGGGCAGGGAAGAAGGGAGGAGGTGGGGGTGGGACTCGATATACAGTCAGTGGCGTATATAGAAAAAAGTTTCGGGGGGGCCCGAGACCTCATGACGCTGTATTTTATGCTATTTTATGATTGTATTCATGAAATATGTGGAAAATATCTAAAAAAATGTTAGCTTCGGGGGGGGCCGGCCCCAGCCCCCCTTATACACGCCACTGTATACAGTTACCTCCACGCGGTTAGTTCTGGGTTGAAAAAGCGATGAATAAATTTTTTATATCCATTAATAATGATTATATTATATCATCTCTTTTCCAAGCGAAAAACTGTATACGTATTTAGGGGAAAGTGCTCAGGGGCGCGGTCAAGTATAATAATTGTGATTTTTTTTAGTGTTCGTGTTCCTTAGACACAAGATACATTTTATAACTATTACAGCCCCTTACTTATATTTTTTAGGAAAACTCATTTATTTTCTTGGCGGAATTTACATATTTTTAGAACTATGACAAATTCAATTTCAAATTTTTTTTTTTCGACTCGACCCAACTTAGCATGGCTAAAAATACGTATATAAAAAAAATCTATATTATGAAAAAAAAAATTGGCGCCAAGACGCACCTGCAGCCATCCATTGTCAATCAATTTGTGAAAACTGCCTTACTCTAGCTGTTTCTATTTTTTGATAAATATATATATATATATATATATATATGATTGTCTATTTCAAAAATAGTGACTGGGAATCTTATATTATAATTTAGCAGATGTGGTTCTTAAATTATGTTTTTTTTAGATTTGAACCTCCCCCTACTTTTACTCCTTTGCAGCTCCCCAGCCCCAACAAATAACCAATGGCCTTAGCCACAGGTACCAAAAAAGTTTTGTGCCAAATTTTGTTATATTCGGGTTTGGAGTTATTGTGTCCCAGGTAGTAAGCCCTTTTTTTGACCCAAATAACTTATTTTGAGTGAAAATATCTGAAGTTTTTCTTGACGAATGAAAAAAATTTATCTAGCAAATGAAATATAGTGTTTGTCTTGTATTAATCCCGTGGCCATTACAATCACTCGAAGCGGCTTAATACGCTGAAAGCTTAAATCATCATGAATTTTATAATAACTACAATAATGTTTTATTAATTTAACTAATTTACGATGTGTTGTTGTAGTATGACGAGCTAAAAATAATGAATGACAATACAAAACGTTTTAAATGCACTTTATTGAATTGATAAACAAACTAAATAAATTTTAGATAATACATATGTATCAGTGGCGTAAACCATTTTTTTTTGTAAGAAAAGAAGTCAAGTCTATACATAAACGTTTTTATTTTGAAACGCTCTCTTAATCTTCTGAAAAAAATAGAGAAGCCGCATATCGATGGTCTTAAGTTAATACCTCGTCTTGAATGATGAATTTTGAGGAATCGAAAAAAACTTTTTTGTGGGTTTTGGTATTCAATGTTAATTTTATAAATTATGAAGGAAATAACTTTTTCAACAAGCTTATTTCATAGGTACACCACCGTCTACCATAATGATAAATATGAGAGTTCTGTATCACTTAAGGGGAGGAGGACGAGCCACATAGCCCATGTAAACAAAAAAAAACGCGACGAACCGTGACATGAAATGAATGTATGAAATGAAATCTGTTATAACCAAAAACTTCGTAGGAGCTTTAGTTTCTAAGATATTTGCAAGAAACTGTTATCAAGGCTGATATATCATGGAATTCACTTAAAGTATGCTATAATAGACTAGAGACCCTTTATGATAACATATTTTAAATAAAAGAGACGCGACAATCTCTTCAAAGTCAAATTTATTTAAGTCAGAATCAAAGGATGAAAATATCGGTCCTCTATACTCTAGCGATGTTTAGAGAGAGACGCATCTTCTGTCCTTGTTAATTCATAAGCGTGGGAAAATAAAAATAAACGATTTTTAACAAAACCTATACAGGGGGTGCGGACAAACGTATTTGTTTATATGTTGCATGATGATTGATGTCACTCACCGCTGACAATTTAAATTATTTTAGTGAAACGCCAATGAACTTGGCAAGAAAATAACATAACCAAAAAATGTTAATTTTAGTGATATTGATGGGTTTGTCGCGTCTCTCTTTTGTAAAAATATGTCATACATACAGGGTCTCTATAATAGGCTAGCTAGGAAGGTATCAGATCCGTCATGGATCCATTTATTTTTAAATTTTAACCTTTTGCCCCTTTTTGGCACTTCCTTGTTTATACAATTAAACTAACATGGCGTTACTGTTTATTGTGTTTGATAAACTGCAATTTATGGATAATTAATTTCTTTGTTTAATGAAATAACCCTAGTTTTTTTTTGTTTTAATTTTACGTATATTCTAAATGAAAATTTGTAATGGTAGTTTGCTGTATTCCGAAAATCAACCAGCGCAAAGGTCAGTGTATCCTTTTAGTTTTTACCCCCCGACCGACGCAAATGCAAAAAAAGGGGGGTTTTTATAATTTGGAACCCTTTTTGTGTGTGTGTGTGTGTGTGTATCTAATGCGCATATAGCACTCGAACCATTGAACAGGTTCAAATGCTTTTTTTTCTGTTGAGACGTTATCTATCATAGCTAGTGTTTTAACCTATATACAGATTGAGTTTTTATTACTTAATGAAAAAAATATATACCATTGCGATTGATTCTTTAAGTCTTTAAGAATTAAGGCATCTTGCGTATATAAAGGGTGTTTATAAAGTATGTCGCTAAACTTCAGAGGCTTATTCTTTGGGTGATTTTAAGAGAAAAACTTTGTATAAACATGGGTCCGTAAATGCTTAGTTTTCGAGATACAGGTCGTTAAAGTTTAAATTTTTCGTTTTTACAAGCTTTTATTTAGCTTCAGATGTTCTGTCTAACTATCTAACTATCTATCAAATCTAATGAAGCGTTTTTGACACACTTCCCATTATCCAATTTGGATGAAATTTGGTACACACATAGTGGTCCCATGACAAGACATTAAGAAAAAAATATCCTCCCACCCCTACCCCCACCCCTTCTATAGAAAAATGTGTTTTTGACACACTTTCCGTTTTCCGATTTGGATGAAATTTGGGATACATATAGTGATCCGATGACAATACAATATTAAGAAAATAATAATAAATATCCTAATATTTTCATTTAATAGAGTAGATAGCTGACACTAAAAAGTAGAAAATAAATTGGTAATTTTTTTTTTAATCACAAGCTTTTATAAAATGCACTAAAAATTAAAAAGTAATTTTCTGACATTCTAATATTATCATAATATTAAAAGCGATGGCCGCAAATCAAAGCATAAGTTAATCTAAATTTGTGATCTAAACACTTAAAGAATATTCAACATAGCAGGTCATCACAGATATGTTTGATGTGCCGCAATGTTATGCCATCGCCATACCTATGTCAGAGAAATGCTGGGGTATCTTAGGTCGGGTTGGGTGGGTTTGGGACCTCTGCATTTTTCTGCTAGATAGATTCTTGCAAATAGTGATATTTAATTAATACGGATATCTTATCGTGCTAACATCGTCAAAATTTCCATCAGTCGGCCATCGCTTTTATTATTATGATAATATTATAATTTCAGAATTTTTTTTTTATTTTTAGTGTATTTTATAAACGCTTGTGACTTAAAAAAAAATTTACCAGTTTATTTCTTTATAACTTGTGCAGTTTTTAAGATGTTTAGTTTAAATCTGGAAAGTGTATTTAACTCCAAGGCAAACATCATTAAGCATGCCTAATTTTAGAAAAAAAACGACAGAGTGATATTTTTTCCGGGGTCATGCCCCCTTTTTTCCCCCAGAACTTTTTTTTAGTTTGCCTTCTTAATTAATTCTAAATTATAAAATAAATTTCTTGTTTTATTCAGAAACTTTTTTATCTCTTGCAAATCAATTTTTTATATCTCTAACCGGTTTTGAGAAAAAAGGCAAGGCAAAAGTGTCCCACATTTCGCGGACCCACCCATATACGAGTAAACCCGCTCCAAGTAGTTTATTGTCAAGTAAATTTCAAATTGTTGTTTCAGCAATTTCAAATATTTCCAGCCCAGATTACCATGATGACGACAGCGTCGGAATCAGAGATTACGTCATGGAGATTAGTGATCACAGGTAATAAGTGACCGACCAATGACGTCGTAGGCAAAGTTCCTGTGTTTGCGAATTTTTTTGTCTCTCGTCCCCGTCGTGTTCTTGTCTCTCCCAAATTAGAGAGCGACAAAGAAGTTGAAGACCAAGGGGTTGGGATTGCTTTGCCATAGGGTGTTTGACAGTAGTAAAAAATAAATATATATTTATTTTTAGATATCTCTTTAGGTCTTGGTAATGCTAA